>WHYT01014115.1:0-56296 GCA_009806455.1 Tetrax tetrax
AAAAAAAAAAAAAAAATCTTTAAAAATGCAAACTGTGTGAAGTATACTAATTGATCATGGGAATCTAATGCTTTCCTGAGCAGAAAGTGTCTACTGGAGGTTTTTAGAAATGCTTCTCTTATTTACAGCTGAAAAACAGGAGGTTTGGTGTCTGAACCAGAGGAAAATGCATTAAACCCCTGTTCTGATCCTGGAGGTGGCAAGGCCGGGCGCTACGGGAACGTTCTGCTTTAAAGCCCACGACAGGAGCAATATCGTTTGGGTTTTTAATGGCTCATCTGTACCCCTGCGCTTCTGGTTGTTGCTGTAACCTCCCTCGGCTCCAGACAGCTCGGGATTGTGCGTTTAATACCGGTAAGTGCAGGGCATTACGCTGGGCGGCGGAGGGATTAACCCACCCGCGGGGGCCACGTGGGGACGGGGACCCGACCGAGCCTGGGGCCGCTGGCTGGAGCTGCTGAGAGCGGTGGGGGGGGGGGGTTCCATACCCCGTGTCCGGCTCTAGGGACAGTGACTGGGATAAAAATCCAATTTTATAAAGAGCAGCTATAGGAATTTTCCAAGCCTGGAGAAAAAGTATTAATAATAAGTTATAACTTGTAATAAGCTGTAAGTACAGAGCTTATAAATATGTTTTATAAATTTATACAGTGCATGAATAAGTTAAAAGTACATGATGATAACCAGAACAGCTTATTTCTTTAACCAATAATTGCCTAAAAAAAGCAATAGAAGAGGAAGGCGATGCCCTCAGCGGGGATCGGTTTGAAGCTTGGCTTGCTGGGACACTGCACCCCGGTCCCGTACCCCACGTCACCCCCACGACGGGTGTGGGATGGGGCGTCCCCCTGACGCCGCCTCCTCCCCGCTGTCCCCGCTCTGAGGGAGCGGAATTCCTGGAGAATGGGTGGGTGGTTGACCGCCGGCCCTCCGCTGGGAAACGGCACAGGGGCTGGCTGGCCTCGGCCTAGCGCCGCTCGCGGTGGGATGTGGGCCCGTTAGCACGGGGAGAAACGCGGCATCAATGTTTCAAGCCAGCTGGCTGGCTTCGCTTTCAGGAAAGCAATCCTTCTGCATTTTTTATACAGTGAGCCAGGTCTCCTTACCTGCCAGAACATATAATCACCCCGAGCCAGTATCCGATGGCGTTACCTGCCCGCACGGGGCGTTACGGGAACATCTCCCCTCACAATAGCCCGCTGTCCAGCCAACAATGCTCCGTTCGGGAGGAACAAACTGTTGGCCTCTGCTTTCCAGGTGACTGACACCTTTTCAGGTCCTGGGAGCAGCGAGGTGTTTCTGTGGTTAAGGAGATGATAAACACGGGAGGCTGGGTGAGCACAGCCTGCCCTGTGTACAACTCTTCAAGAGCTTTATTTCGCTTTTGTTGGCCAATTTCCGAGTGAAAGAGCGCAAAGAATCTTATACGCCTCGATGCTTACATATCTGTAAAATAAGTGTTTGTTACTTCAGCTGCTCAGGGTTGAGTTAAAGGCTTCTGGGGCCACTGGAAGCCTTTTTCCTTTTGGGAAGTGGGGTAACAAATGGGGTAACACTTCAGAACGGGCACAGAACTGGAGTTTAACAGCTCAATTTTTGAGTCATTTTTCTAGAGCTGTGCAAAATTTTCAGTGAATGTTTCAGTGCCGTCTCTGCTAAACAGGTGGGATAACACTGGTTTCTGTGGGAGATAAAGGACTTGTTCCAAAAGGGAATGGAGCTGCCTTCCTAAAAAGCACCTGAAAAGGGCTCTTTGTTGACACGAACGCATCCCAAAACGCGGTGAGCCAGCAGAGAGCAGTCGCTGCGAGCAGGACAATCCCCGCACTGGGCTCCTCACGGGGAGCACGGCCAGCAGACCCCACTCAGGACCGCGTCCAGCTCAGGAGGTCCCTGGCTCCTGGAGGCTGGGGGGACCCTGCGGAGCTGCCCGGGTGGCCAGAGGGATCCAGGTCCAGGCGGGACAGAGAAAGCCCCCATCCCTCTGCAACTGTTGTGGCTGCGGACACCCTTCGCAGGGCGCGGGTGGGCAATTGCTCCTCATCTTGACGCAACAGCTTTAAAATCCCGCTTTTCTTTAGAGCGCTTTTTGTCCTCATTGCCTGCCTCTCTCACCAAACAGGGATGTTTGTGCTCTGAAAGTAGCTGCTGTGATTAGTGCTGTAATCTCTCTATCAGCTTTTGCCTTTCAAAGCAGAGGAGGAAATTAATTCGATACTCGTATCTGCTCCTTTCATATTTTTTCCCGAAACGCTGTTTGCTCAGCAAGCAGATGGATCAGGAAAAGTCGTAACTTTGTTCTCATCTTAAGGGCGATCGAATCTCTGCATTTCTACCAGTCCTTTGGAGAGTGGAAGTTCCTGTCGGATGGGGTGATCCGAGGAGCTGGAGCACCACACAGGGGGAGGAGGAGGAGGAGGAGGGATGGAGCAGCGAGCTCCATCCTAATGCGAGCCACCGAAGCTCTGAGCCCATGTCTGGCCGCGGGTGAGCCCACGTGGCCGCGGGTTCACCGTCGAGGGGAGCACACGCGTGACCTCGCCCGGGCTGACCGGTGCCCGCCGACGCCTGCGGCTTTTGCGAGCTGGACCTTTCTTCCCCCTACAATGCGCATACCCTGTTCTGCCCAAGTCAGGTCAGGCGTACTGCTTTGCAGGGGTTCTCTTATTTTTTAAGAACTGCCCTCCTTTTTCGCTGCGAAACGAAGCCCGCTGGCACGCGGGACGCCACTACAGATGTTTCCATGAGAAGGTCGCGGCTCTTCTTTCCAGTTAAGCTCCGCGGACGCATATCTAATTACAGCTTTGTGGCCGGCGTAAGGTTATAGAGGGAGGAGAGCGCGTGCTGAAAATCAGTTTAAATGATTTGAGGGCAGCAGCTTGAGCGCCAGGGGTGCTGCCTTCGCACCGAGGCGGGACGCAAGATGCTGGCGGCACGCACGGGGACCATGGGGAACAAAAGCGCCGAGGAGCCCCTGAAGCTGAGGAAGCAGTCGACACTTTCCCTGGGGAGCAGGGAGAGAGTCCTGAAGAGCTCGTCGGAAAGCGGGAAGGAGGGCCGTGGGCGGCCCGGGCAGCCGCAGCAGCGCGCGCGGCGCCTGGCTCTGCTGCGGGAGCTGGAGATGAACTGGTACCTGCGGGTCTGCGAGCTCTCCCACGAGTACACCATCGCCTACACCACCGGCATGCCCCACAGGTAAGCACTCCCCACCGGCCAGTAGTAATTTGCACTCCAGTAATAATATTGGTAATAATAATGATGATAAAAGCTTTTTGGCTTTACGAGTCTCAATTTTTGACTATTCAGGGTGGTTTTTTTTTTTCCCTGCACTGTGATGGACATGCATTATGGAGCTGAGGACTTGGCAAACTTATTTCCTTAGTTTCCATCACTTCTCCTGCCCCAACGGCCCCTGGTCGCTCAGCCTGATTTCTCCTGAGCCGTTCTGTCCCAGCCGCTGTGATTTTGTTTGGATTTAATTGAAAAGTTGTTGGTGCTGTGTGGGGACGGTGTGGGTGACGGGAGAAAATGGCAGACAAGCTTGCGGTGGGTGCTGCTGGCCCCGTTCCCTCCCCGGGCAGCGGCAAACTCGGGAGGGGAAACCAGCAGCGGCTGAATTTCTGATTCTGTCCGTCTTAAATGTCACAGCTACCGGAATCTGATCTTACTCCTTTAAAAAAAATATAAGGGGATTAGTGGAAATTAGACGTGCTGCTCTCTAATCTTCTGTGCCCAATAAAACCCTTAATGAAACCGGGACCTAAAGAGGAATTGCCTGGCATGGCTCGGTCTCGCGTCCCCGAGGAACAACGTCGTGGGGACGTGGTGGCCGTGGGCGTGGGGACTGGCGGAGGGAGGATGAGGGTTTCTGTCGTCCGGGGGACAGGGCTGCTGCCGAAGGGGGTTTTCGGTGTTTTGCCTGGCGACACAGAAGCGTGTCGGTAACAGCGGGGATTTCTGCTGAGACGTGGGGTGAAATCTTCCCTGATCCTGGACAGAAGGGGATGCCTGAAGCACCAGGCACAAACTGAGATCTTGCAGGCACGCTGAGGTTAGAAATTAAAAATGTCATTAGAATAGAAATCAGAAATGGGATAACTGAAAGGAAAGCAAGATAAAATGAGAGACAGAGCAAGCAGTTAAGTGCGGAAATGCACTGGGGCATGACTTTTGGGAAAAGAGTTTCTAATGATGCTGATCGATACAAGCCCCTAAAACTCCAAACCAGTGAAACTTATGTCTAAAATATTCAAAAGAGCTTATGGAAATATTTTTTTTTTTTGCACTTGGTTCACCTTGCATTATAGACGAGGAGAGAGCTGGATGTGATGGGAGGTAAAACAGGAGGGGGATTTATTTTAGGAGACACAGAGAGAGCGAATACGGGGGGATGCCAGGAGCCCCAGCCGGAACCCTGCTCGTGTCGCTGCAGACCCATCTGCGCCCGCTGCGAGGCAGCCGCAGGAGGGATCCCAGCCACGGCCCCAGTGTTACGCTGCTGGGAGGGAAAAAAACAAGATTCCTCCGAGGCAGACATGGCTGGGGTCACGGCAGCGCGTCAGGATACCATGGCTGGAGGGGCCTGGGGCAGCATGGCGGGACCCATCCCATGGGATCGGGGACATGGGGGTCCTCAGGGCCCTGGCACAACAATTGCAGAGAATGAATAACAGAGTGATCCACGTGTCCATGCCAAACGCCCCTCTGTGACATTGAATTATAATCTTTTAAAACATGTCCTGGGTTTGGGATCAGTCTTTCTTTATCAGCTTTGAAAGGTTTAAGGATTAGCTGAGTCCATGATACATCCATCACTTGATTATTTAACTTATTTTTCCGATGTATTTGGGATTGAAACGACAGTCGGAAAATGGGTTGAGGTTTTAAAATGGCAGAGCCTCGGAAATCTGCCTCCACGGCTCGTGGCAGACGCTGTCACCACGTGGTCACCGTGGGCCAGTGTTGGCCAGAACAGGTCACTGTGGTCCGGCGCTCCCGGCTGTGGTCTTGGCTGGAGGGCGCTGGATGCCCTCAGGCGCTGGCCTTGGCGATGCCGTGAAACTGATGCTGTTTCTCCCATTGCCCCTCAGGGACGAGGGCCCCAAGGACCAGAGACTTTGTTTGCTGTTTAACAGTGGTGAAATAACTGTTTGTTGGTTTGGTGCACTTAATTTTAGGCAAACAGCTGGGATGGATGCCTGCTGCCCTGTGCTGAGAGGTTCTGTGGAGCTGGAGATTTAATGGCGGTTGGTGGCATCTCAGGGGCTTTGACTCCTCTCCATTGACGCACGGGCTCCTGTGGATGCACACAGCCTGCCGAAAGCCAGTGCTTGTCCCCTGCCCTGGCTCTGATGCCCATAGCTCATTCTTTTCTCAGGTATTTCCCTTGTCTGTTTGGTTTTAAGTTATTTTTTTCTTCTCAGCATTTGACTGCTCCATAGCCTTTGTTTTTTCAATAATTGTCAAAGCCCCAGGAGGGTGCAGATGCTGGGGAAGTTGACAGACCATGTAACCTGAGCTGTGAGACTTCACAATGGACTATGAGAAAACAAAATGTTTTAATATCTTCTGCTTGCAGCATTCATCTGCCCAGCCCACAGCCTGAAATAAACCCTGTGAGAATATTTGTTTTACGTTTATTGGCCTTGGGTCGAATCCCAAATAAATATTTCTCATCATCTAAATATAAGACCTGGGAAACGGGGTGGGTGCTCTGTTCCCACTGGCACTTGACCATTATAGGTTTCAGCAGGAGAACAAGATTGCTGATCTTGGCCAGCGTCCATCCTGGGCATCAATTAAAATGAGCCAATTGCAATAATATGAAGAATGACCAGGAGAAAAATACTGCTCCGTAGTCCTGTGGTCTTCTCGGGCAACACAACCCGGCTCACAACATCTCGTCCCGGTGGGAACGTGACGGCGCTGGGCTCTCCTCTCGGCAAATCGTAGGGTGGGAGCTCCTGAGGGCCCCACATTCCAGCATCTACTGGGCATTGAGGGTCTCCACAGCTCCGCGTGCGGACGATGCATTTGTACAAGCCCTCCTGCGCTGACATCCCGCCTCCCAAGCCAAGCCTGCCGAAGCCGAGCGAAGCGCTCCTGAAAGGCAAAAAGCAGAGCGCGGTTCCCAGAGCCCGCCCTCCCGCCGCGGGCTGGCCGGCCAAGCTGGGCCAGGCCACTGAGCTGAAGCAGCTGGAGAAGTTCCTGCACCTGCATGGGCTGTCGCTGCAGGAGACCGTCCGGGCAGAGACCGGAATGAAGTACAGGTACTTCTCCGCGTCCCTTGGTGGGGTAGGGGGTGGCTGGCCATTCCCTGGAACCGCGGGAAGCTTGGCTGGGCGACCACCCGACACCGCAGCCACCACGCACACCTTGAGGCAGGGTTATGAAATCTGAAGACCTTGTCTGCTTTAGCAGCTTTTCTCCTCTAAGTTTTCTGGGCACTGTAAGAATCGGCGCGTCTTTGAGCAAAGTGAAATGATGCGACTTTGTCTCTCAGATATTTGAATTCGATCTTTCTCCTCTAACGTTAGTTGTTTGTGTTCGACTACTGAACGGCCTCTTTCAAATTTGTGTGATTTACTGCTCCTGATGTTTTAGTGAAAAAATGCAGGGCCTGTTGCGATACGACGAGGGGTAATGGGTTTCAAATGGGAGACCATGGGTGAAGAAGACATCGGTGAGTGTTGTCTACTGGCTGTGGCTTTGTTTTGTTTCAAAAGCAAGTCATTGAGAAGGATGACATCCGTATGGAAAGCAGACACATTCTCTGTGCTTCTGGTAAAAGAAAGTTTTATTCAAAACGGTTGTTTTCCCTGGAGATTGGCTTTTGCCTATGGCTGGTCTGCAAATTGAAATAAGACAACATATTTACTGTTTTTATGGAAACAGCACAGTTGTCTCACAGCTTTAGCTGCTGGCCGGGGCAGTTTGTCATTGTTTGGAGATGCCGTCCGGGGAGCAGCGAGAATGTGGGAGAAGTGCTCGGGAGCCAGCGTCGGAAGAAACGGCAATGGGCTTTGTGGCTCTGCCAGCGCCGGCTGGGAATCCTCGGAGCACCCTGGGGTTACGCAGCCTTAAAAGCCGAGGTAAATGGGAGAGAGGAGCCCCGCAGTGTTCCAGGGATGAAAAGGGAAAATGTCCAGAGGCAGAGGAAGGGCATCCCAGGGATGCCGTGAGTGGAGCTGTGGCAGAGGTAATCCCTGGCGTCGCTCCGGGCTCGCAGGAGTGATGTCCCTGAGCGAGAGACTCTGACGAGCTGGGTTTTTTTTGGCTCTGGAAGCTTGCTTCCATTCTAATGAGAAATTCTTTTGCTCCCCTTCTGACGATCCTAATCCCGTGTGGCTCCCGTTGGAGCGGGGTTAGTACGGAAAACCTGCCCAGCCTGGAGGAGAAACCCTGCAAACTGCTGGGGGAGAAAACTTCTGTAGGGATGGATGCCCAGCCCCCAGGTTTTAAGTCACAGAAAAACATAATTAATGAGATGTTCCGGGGCTGTCTGGTGCCCCTGGGGTAGCTGGTGTTGGCCTTGAGGCTCTACCCAGTGCCGAGGGCTGTGGTCTGACTGCAAGCCTGAACGTTTTTTTTTCCCGCACGGCTTGTTCCGCCTGCCAGACATCTCTTCAGATATCCATAGATCTGCTCTGAAGACAGCCCAATAAACCCCGCCTTGTGATTAAAAGCTATTTAATTACGGTGGAAAGTAATGAATTGTTAACAAGAAACACTTGCTAAACACTCCTAAGCTGGTTTATTGATGGGATGATTGGTTCCTTTTCCTTTCACTGCCTTAGCAAATAGAGCTGAGCTCAGCCTGGTGCTGACTAACCCAGGCGCAGCCGTGCCTGGCTGGGGTCGTTTCCCATGCCAGTCATATTTCTCCCAGATGAAACGCCGTTTGCAACGCCAATTTGGTGTCTCGTTACCCAACGGGGGGGGGGTTTCATTGCGCGGCTGCCTTCCGTGCGCGCTTTGCTGGGCTTTGAGCTCTTAGAGACCGACCTGCGCAGGCTGGGTCTGTGCTCGTGGCGGGGAAGTGGTGACTGGGGAATTTCTCAGTATTCCGCTCTAAAAGAGCATTTCTGCTCGGGCAGCTGCAGCTGAAATTCAGGATTGTCGTGCTGAGGGTCCCGTACAGAGACCGGCCAGCAGATTTACTGGACAGGCTCTCCAGTCTGGCAACCGCGCCGAGATAATTCCGGCACTTGGGTAACAGGATGGAACCCTGAAATAGCCAAAGGCCAGTGAGTGCCAGCGTTTTGTGGGGGCCAGCGTGGGCAAAATGATAAAATGCTCCTGCAGAGCCATCACTGAAAACTGCCCCCCAGCCCCGAGTTATGTAGACAAAAAGGCAAACCCCATTTTAGAAAATGTAAAATGCATAACAGTAAAATAATTAAAAAAAAAAATAAAGTTGTGGGAGCTGACATCTCAAATCCTGCCACCCCATTTCAAACGGATCCGGTAAGCTGGGCTATGGAAAGCAGAGGGCTCTGAGCGATGGGATTGTCCCTGCGCCGGGTGATTAAACAGGCTTTCAGCCGGGGAAAAAATGATTGGCAGGGATTATAGCAGATGTGCTTAAAGTTAGGAGCAGTAGCAAATAATTTGCTGTCTCCCGTGAGGCAGGAGCTGGGGGGAAGGCAGGTGAAATTTCTGGACAACCAGCTCGGAACACAGGGAGTGCTTTCCCTGCATCTTGTGATGGGATTGGGAACCCGCTGCCGTGGGACGTGTTGGGTGCTGGAAGGATGAGCACGTTCAAAGTGCTGTTAGCTGTAGGGCAAGGCCATCAAGCGCTGTTAAACACAGAGGCAGCTCCAGCACAGCAAATTTTTAAATGGCAGAAAGCTGAGATGACTTCAGGGGTCATGTTTATACCCCTGCGGAAAAGAGGAATTTGGGAATGATCCCTCTCCCAGAGCTGCTTTTCCAGGCTCCCTCAGTCAGGCTCGTTTAATGTACAGAAGCTTTAAATTATCCAATGTTTAGATAGCAAAATATATGAGAGCCCTTGATGTGGTCCTATAATCCTGCGCTGTAATCCCGCCTGGATCTGCTCGGTTCAGAGCACCGTTCTGTGATATTTGTTGGGATGTAGCTTACGGCGTTGGTGTTTTCCCTATTTCCTGGGCAGGTTCATCTACAGAGACGCATCCAGCTGCATCCTTTTTTCAACAGCCTGTGTAGTTTTTCATAATTTTTTTTTTTTTTTAGTCTATTCAAACTACACTGCCCGCTAGCTAGCGCAACAGTGATGGCAGATATTCCATGTCCATCCTTTTTCCAAATGATTTGAGTTTCCACTCACTCCTTGGTTTTTTGTGTTATTTTTCGGGGGTTCTTGCCCATGGCACACACTACTAGGGGGGGAGGATGGGGTGAGAGCAGGGGATGCTCTCAGGATGTGAACGTGGTATCCGCCTGTCCGCGTGACGTTTGTAGCACGGGATTTCCTCCTTGGGGTAAGAAATGCAGAAGAGCAGCGCCGGTAGCCTGTGTGCGGCGTGAGCCATCGCCAGCAATAAACACACGCGTGCGTGCCTGCGCACACCTGTACGTACACACGCGTGTCCACATGCTTCCTCTCATGGTGTGAAGTCCTCAACGACGGCACAGAAGCCGTGTAAAAGCTCAGACCCCCCCAGGGTACTTCCAGGGTGATTCACGCTGTTCCGAAGGCAGCTCCCCACACCGCAGCTGGAAGACGACGCCAATTTTGTCCTCCCAGTTCGTCATCCCAGCGATAAATCCCGGCTGACTCTTAGCTGGGCGCGGAGCAGCAGCTCCGGCTGGGCACCAGCCGAGATTTGCACGCGTTCTACTGCTTTTCACGCGCCTTCTGCTCCTGCCAGACTCCAGCCGGGAAGCCTGCGCTTGCCAGATGCTGAAGAGTCGCTGGCTCCGCAGGCAGGATGCTGCTGCTGAGCCTGCACCCCGCCGCGGCGCGGAGCGTGTCCGCTATCTCCCCAGGGAGCTGACTGGGAAGTCTGGGATATTTATGGGTATGTTTATATGCGAGTTTGAGATCTGCAGCCTGCGCGCGTGCCCTGGGATGAAACTCAGTCTGTGCGGTCTTGGTTAAAAGAGTTTTCTTGGTTTTATTTTTTCTGGGAGTCTTTGGGCTGACTTTGGGAGCTTGCCGTGTGTCGCACTGACACAAACTGCTGCGCGGTGGCTCGGAGCGGGGCTGAGTTTAGGAAAATTCCAGCTAAACCTCCCCTAGTAGTGGTCAGGGTCACTGGTTTGCTTCAGAACTCCGGCCTTTGCGATGCTTTCTCCAGCCTAGTGGATTCCACAGGAAAAACGTTTGGGATAAAAAGTGCCCTTCTGAGACCTGGGGATATTGGGAAGAACTTGGCAGAATCAAAGAGGTGAAGATGCAACGTGAGCCCAACCAAGCTCAGTTTTAGGGGAGCTGTCGGGCGCAGGCACCCCTCACTGTCGGGTTGCGGTTTTCTCCTCTTCCTCACAATTCCTCCAGCACCAGGAAGCGGCTGCCAGCTGCGGGGAGCGGACGGAGATTTCGGTGACGTTCCACGCCAGCCCTGAAGGAGGGGGATGCCAGCTCCCGGGGAACAGCTGTGGGGCTGCCCCACGACACGGTCCCGGCCTGCGGCCGATTCCCGGGACCCGCTGCCGTAAAATCACGCGGGACTAACAAATATAATGAGAGCTGGAGCGGGTGGTCAGGGATTCTGCTCCAGTACTTCCAGATACGCAGATTTCTGGTGCTGTCCACTATGAAATGCCAGGGATAACCATGGCGTTTCATTGCTCCTTCAATCATGGACTGTCCCGTCCTCGGGGCCGTCTGTCGCGCTGGTGCGAGTGCGAATGGGTTCCGCGTGCTCTGGGCGTACCAGCATTGCCTCTGCACGCTCAGCCAGCGACGGAGCTGGCTCTTTGAACCAGAAGTTGCTTTTTTTTTACAGTTTAAGCAAGCCAAAGTGAGACACTGAGATGTATTTTTATTTTTGAGTGGTTTTTCCCCATGCTGAGGCAACCACCTTTCTGTTTCTGCGTGTCCCGCTGGGCAGATGCCCCCGCGGGTGCGACTGCGGCCGCCGGGCTCCGCTGCGTGCTGCTGCCTGGGGATGCTGACTTGAAAGGCAACTTTTTCCACGGCCAAACTGCAAACCTGCTACCACCTGATAAGCTTTTTTCCCTGGTTTTTGATGTGCCTTTTCATCGTCGCTTGGCTGCATCCCTGTGCCAGAAAGACTCCGGAAGACAACCGGCCGTTTCCGTAATTCCGGTAGCACAGTTGCTACTTTTTCTGGGGGTGTATGAAGGACGTGGGGGTCCTTAGTGTGTCCAAAGAGGCACGGTGAGGCTGTTGGGGAGCTGCTTATCCCGGCTGTCCGGCCCCAGGAGGGATAAGCGGGTCCCCTTGGTTGCCCATCCCAGCTGGGGTGATGAAACGCACGTTTTTCCCTGCGGAAAAAGACACCTGTAGATGGCAAGAGTCACTTATTCTTTTCCCCCACGGACCTAGTGAGCAGTTATGTGTTTGGCAATAAGTAATGATCCTACTGCAAATCCTTTTGTTAATTAAGCTGGCACCACTCCAGCATGAAAGTGGTTGTGCGGTGCCGTTTGGGATGTGCTTGGAGATCAGGGACTGCCTGCCGCCTGGCCAGCACGGCCCTGGGAAGCGCGGCGGATCCTTGGCTTGGGATGCTTGGCCAGCACCTGGAGGCTCGGCGGTGCTTTGCGTTTAATTTACTAAAATGACATTGCGCTGCCCTGAGGTACATCGTGCTCCTGCCTCGGGTGCGAAAAATAAAAGCTGAAAAGCCTTTGCAGAGGGCTCTGGAAGTGAAAAGAGCAATGTTTTTACCCTTAGCCCAGAGGGAGTGGAGGGAAAATCAGGGAGATAAAGAGTTCCTGCAGTCCCTGGCTTTTTCCTGGCACAACATCCCGACGGGAGAAGTTACCCTATTCAGATAAAAAGCAGACGCCAGAAGTCCTGGAATGATGATTTTTTTTTTTTTTTTTTTTTTTAACTAGTGATGTAGGCCAGTAACCGAGTCGCAGAGGGAATGCTGCCACAGCGGTTTTCACTGTATCCCATTCCCCAAAGAGGAGCCCAGCAGTGTGAAAAGGCAATGATGACATTAATTGTACTGAAGATCATTTCTTCCTAATCTGCTGCGTTTCAGCAAATGACATCGTTCTGGGCGATGCCATCATTCTCCTCAATGGCTGATGCCACCAGCCGCCTCTGGCGATTTTGGGAGCGCTGGGCAATGGGAATGGGCAGAGCTCTCTCTCCGGCACGGGGAGGGGGGGCTTGTGCCAGTTTTGCTGGGCGCAGCTGATGGGATACTCACCCTGTGCCGCCCACTTGAATAATTCAAAATGTTGTTGCAGCTGAAAGAGAGGATCTCAGGAGAAAAATTAAAATTATTTAAAAAAAAAAAGTTGGGGAAGGTGATATTTTAACAGTGCTTATTGTTCAGGATTGGTTTAGCTAAGATAATCACTGATGGAGACACTCAGCTTTCGTTGGGTTTGCTCACAAGAGCGAGGGGCCCCACGCCAGCCGGAGAGGGACACAGCTCAAGAAAAGCCGAGGGCTCCTGGGTGAGCGGGGCGTTTGCCCAGGGGTCGTCCGTTGGAAGAAAGTTGTGCAGACAACGGGGTCTCGGATAGCTCGCCTTTATTCTGACCCACTGCCCGCTCCTCTCAGAGAAATTATTGCGCGATAATTAGTTGTCCGTCTGCTATAGCGCATCCCGGGAAAGGGCAGAATGCAGCTGTGTGTTATTCGGCATCCAAGACCGAGACCGTAGCAGTGTATTTCTTCATGTCAGCTAATTTAGAGTTTTAAGCAGTCACAAGTAGTGCTTGGGTGATATTTGAAGATATTTGGCTGGCAAGCAGGCACCTTGGGCACCTGGGGTGATTGAAAATTAGAATCACAGAATGGTTTGGGTGGAAGGGACCTTTCAAGCCCACCCAGTCCAACCCCCTGCCAGGAGCAGGGACATCTCCAACCGGATCAGGTTGCTCAGAGCCCCGGCCAACCTGGCCTGGAATGTTTCCAGGGATGGGGCATCCACCACCTCTCTGGGCAACCTGGGCCAGGGTTCCACCACCCTCAGCATAAAAAAAAATTTCCTGACATCTGATCTAAATCTGAGTTTGTTCCTGAGTTCCCTATGAGTGGATCTCTATATGATGTACAGATTGCATACGTCAGGCAGAAATGCATGCAAAAAAAAAAAAAAAAGGGACAGCTCTGAAACTGGGTGGGTTTAGGAAGCTGGAACGGGTGAATTTTCTCCTTTGGTGCTGGTTATTTTTAAAGCCCCATTTCTGCAGGGCAGCCTGGTGCGGCTGTAGCCACAGGTTTCTGCGCCGAAGGCTCGGCTCCCGCTCGGGCAGAGCAGGAACCCCCGGCAGCGCTGCCCCCAGGGAAGCCATCGCTCACATTTATGACCCTGCTGACACCTGGCTCACTTCTAATTAGAATTCGGCAAAGCTAGTGTATTTTTCATGCCAGTTTTGGTTTGTTTATTGTTTCATCACATGCTGAAGAATCTGTAGCGCGGACGCAAGAGGTTGTCCCTGCAGAGGAGCGGGGCAGCATTCACAGCTTCACACCACGCGTCTGCCCCGGGGCTGGGAGCACGCTGCCTGATTTATAGCCTGGCCTCAGCGCATCCCCGCTCCTACGCTCCCGGTCTCCGTCCGTTCTGGGAGGATGGAGCCCACGGGGCTGGAGCGGATAACGGATCTCCTGTGCCGTCAGAGGCAGCCTGGGCCAGGCACACTGGCCAGCCCGGCTGAAACCCTGCCAGAATGACATGTTTTAACTAAAAATATTTAATGGGAATTTTGCTCAGTCTCCCTCAAGTCCAATTACAAATGCAAATTAAGTTTTTCATGCGAAACCAGTTAAAATACGCCGACCGTTTGCTAGATTAGCGTGGTGCTTTTGTTCTGCAGCTCATTTCCCTGCCAAGACTCCAGCGTTGTTATGGAAAACGAGTGTTCCTGGTGAGTTTAGATACGCCCGGAAGGAGCTGCAAACCGCTGCGGTGTTCGTTGCTGCTGCCTCCGCCGGGACCGCTCCTCGGGTGAGCATCCCGCTGCCGCTCGTTGGAATTGGCGCCGTGGAGCCCGCGTGGGAGACGTGTCCCAGCGCAGGCTCCTTCCTGGGCTCGTGTCCCTGCTGTCCCGTTATCCTGTTGGTGTCTGTACCAGCCCAATTTATTGAGCTGTGGCGGAACAGCTGCAATCAGAATTAATTAGCCCAGCAGGAAAGTGGGTTTCAGATTGAGATGGAGCGCGACGGCGCGGCGACGCACACGGGCTGTATTCGTAACCAGAGCTTTTACAGCCCAATGAAACTTTTATTGGAACGTAACTCAGGATTTCCCTGAGTGTGTCCTGCTGTGCCGCAGAAGAGTTATTGTGTGGAAGTCTGAAAATCAAGGATTTCTGATAGTATATTGAAATAATTCTTGGGAAGTCTTGGAGACTACTGCCTAGGCCATCTCTGAATTTGGGAAAGGCAGCTGGGGACAGGCACCAGCTGCAGTAACAAGGTTTGGCCTGTCAGATAAGATAAAGAAGGGCATTTTTTGGGTGGAAAAGCTCTGTGGGAAGAAGTTCTGGAGCAGGGCCCTGCCATCACGGCACTGCCAGATGAATTTTTGGTGCATCCATGCGGCTTTCTGAAGCTTGCCCCCACTTGCACTGGAAAGCACTTTCAGCCCTCACCCCACTCTATGGTATATGCACAGACACAGTTTAAAATAATTTTATATGTTGCTAAAAAGGAATGCTTCTAGCAGAGAAACTTTGCCGAGGGGCTCATCTGACATTGGCATTGCCTGGTGCTCCGGTCGCGGCTGCGTTACATTGCTCTCTTCTCTCGACATTGAAGAATTTCTACTAAAGGGCTGAAACGGGGGTGGATTGGTTTTGTTTGGCTTCAGCCTATCAGGACTCAAAATTTAAAAGACCGTTTTGTAAGAAATCAAGGTTAAGACTGAGAAATATTCAGATTGTATATGTAAAAGATGAGATTTTATACAGATCAATTAAAATTTCCAGTTTACTTTTTTAGGCAGCAACATGAACGTTGCAGCTGGTGATGAAAAAAAAGCAGTTTATTTTCTAAAAAGCACTTAGTAAAGCACAGGTGGCACAGGGATGGAGGCGGAGGCGATCTGCTCTACCTTTACCCCGTGCCCACCAGCTGATGTGACCTCATCGCGTGCATGGTGTTCAATTCGCCTACGTGGCTCAGGCGCGTGCCGCCTGCCGCCGAGGTCTGAGCAGAGGAAAGGAAGGGAATCGAGAGCTGCCATCGTGACAGGCTGCCAGGGCCTGCCAGGGTTTATACACGGCACGTTGGCGTTACTGAGAATACGGGGTCAGCTGGCGGTCAGGTTGAACGTAACGAAATGAGTGAGGTGCTAACCGATATTTGTCAGGTGGAACGCTCAGCTTTGGTAGAACGGCATGGCGGGGCGATTAGCGTAGACAGCCGGTGACTGCAGCCGTCCAGAAGCAAAGCCTCAAGCCAGGCTTGGCATAACATTTCAAAGTCACTTTGCTGTAAGGTGAAATAAAAAAAAAAAAATAATAAAATATGCAAAGAGTGTGTTCAGCTTGAGCCATGCCAGGGTCTGCAGCAGCTTGAATGTTTAATCCCACCCCGACCAAAGGACCTCGTTTCATTGTTATATTTTGGGCTGCAGAAGCATTTATTTATTATTCCTTTTCGTGCTGCTGCCCAGCCCCCTGAGAGCTCCCACATCCCCGGCTCAGCTGGCTCCATGAGCCCTGCCTGTGCGGAGCACCGGGGAGGGAGCATCCGTCACCTGCTCGGCTGCACATCCCGGCTCCCCTCGGTGCCCCTGCAGAGACCAAGCCGGCTCCTAGTAAAGTGTTTTTTTTCCTTTTTGCAGGTTTCCATCCTGCTCGCTGCAGCGATGCTCCTCATCCCGCCTCTGCAGGGGCCTGGGCAGGGAAGCAGACGGTTCAGGGCACTGGAACAGGTTCTTGTGTAGGAGCCACAAAACATCTCCCGGCTCCTGAGCTCGCCCAGAGCATCCTGCTTCTCTGTGTCTGGCCCTCGGCTTTATTTTGAACCCCAGGATGGAGGCAGCAGCTCCTGGGGCAGGGGGTGAGGGGGATCGCAGGGAAGGCAGAGCTCAGCGTGGTCATGAGCAGCTGCGTTAAACCAGATTGGTTTGAGGGAGCACTTTGAGCAAGTTGTTTGACGAGCGATCGGCATCTCCCTCAGGGAGTGGGGGGAATGCATATGGACATCTTGGCAAACGGCTGTGGCCGCGGCAGTTCGGTGGCACTGACGGGCACGCAGAGCCCGGCCAGGGGCTGGTGGCTGAGCCCGAGCTGCCGCCACATCGCAGCTCTGCCCTCCGCCCACCCTGTCACGTACCTCTGGTTTTATAAGCTCAGGATTTTTGTGGTACAAAATTCTGATGTTTTAGTCTAGAAGTGATTATCTTGTTCAGGGAAATGAAATAAATCCCGTACTTAAATACATATTTCTTTGGCAGAGACTGTAACTCCTCCAAAGCTAAGCGGCTTGAGTTAACATGCCCCACAGCATGCGCCAGCGCCGAACGTGCCTGTCCCTTTCCGTCCCCTCCCTGGCACCCCAGGGCACGGGCAGCTGTGGGGATGGTGACCAGGACATGAGTGATGGTGACAGAGGCACGTCCCCAGGACCAAGTCACCGGCAGCGCCAGCCGCTGGCTGCGCTGGGCGAATGTAAAAATACATCATCTTGAAATATCTCTGCCCAGCAAGAGGATGCCACGTGTCCGTCAGCGAGAGAAGTGATCCCGGTTTTGTCAGCCGTGCTTTAGGCTCCAAAACGCAAAGCTGGCCCCCGGGAGCTGAGTGGCCACGTCACGCTGGGTGCCCTGTCGAGGGGCTCTCCCCGAACCTCGTGCCGAGGGCTCCGTCTGTCCCCAACCCAGCCAGGGGGCCCATGCTGGGAGCTTACGGGTCTGTGGTACGATTAACTGTCATTTTTTGGAAAATATCAAAAGCCACTCTCTTTGCCACGCATTCCACCCTCAAAGAAACGTGCTGTATAAGCGTTAATGAGCCGTTAGATAAACGAACTGCAGAGATATCATCAGGAGCTGTCACCCTGGGTGGTGGGTGGCCTTGGCCGGCTGCCGACCGCCCACCCAGCCGCTCTCGCGCTCCCCCCTCCTCTGCAGGACTGGGGGCGGCGGGGAGAAAACCGTGATGTGCCCCCAAATCAGGGGTTCGTCACCCTGACTTCAACACAGGCAGGCGTCACCGCACCAGCACCTCCAGCTTCTCTCTCCTTGCCACCGCTCCCTCTTCCCGTGCCGGGAGCGGGAGAGAACCTGGCGGTCACCGGAGAGGCTGGGGGGTCTGCAGCCCAGGGTCCTGGGACCCCACCCCCACCCCAGCCCTCTGGGGAGCTTGGGGGGCAGCTTTAGGAGCGGGGCATGGGGAAACTCTGTGGACCGTGTGGGGCTGGGGAAGGGACGGTGGGCAGCCACGGCCCCAGCCCTCGCCCACCCCCCTGCTCTGCGCTGCCACCCACTCGTACCCCATGGGCCCCGTCTCCCGTGGTCTGCACCCAGGATGTGCCCAAAATGCTGTTCCACGTCCCTTGTCCTGCCCCAGGGCTGCTCTGCTGGGTGGGCAGGGGTTTTGGGGGCGACCCCTAACCACCCCCGAAGCCCTGCCTCACCCTCCCATCGCTCGGGCCAGCAGCTGCCCCTGTCCCCAGCACCCAAAGCCATGGGAGGGGTGGCTCGGGGCGGTGGGCAGCGGGCTCCCCGCTTCCACTGCGGAGGGACGGGGATGGTTTCCCACAAAGACTTTGTGCTGCGGCTGATTCGGCTGGGGGAGAAGGGATTAACCCTGGCGCTGCTGCCAGCCCGGGTCTGCAGGCGGCGGCTCCGGGTGCCAGGAGCACAGGATTAACGCATTAACTCACTGGCACGCTCTAGCAGAGCGATTTTTTTCCCTCCCCCTCCCCCTTCCTTTTTTTTTTTTTTTTCTATAATTAGCCCATTTTAACATCGACTTGTTCCCTGCTGTAAGAGGTTCTCTGCTCGCTTAGCGATGCCGGCAGCTATTTTTCTGGGCAGCATCCACCCGAAGCGGCTGCCTTCCCCCTGAGCACAAAGGAGGCCCGTTCCCCACCGAGTCCCGCGGGCCATCCCGCCACCGCCGCAGAGCCGGGGGCCCAGCCGCCCCTCGCACCCACTGCCGGCCCCGGGTGGGACGTAGCGGGGCTGGTGGACGCGGGCGAAGGAGAGCCGATGGATGCTGCTGGTCCTTAGGGAGGCGGCTGGCGACGGACGGCTCCCCGGCCGGCGAGGCTGCCTGCTCAGCAGTTCGCGGTCCAGCGGGCGCTGGAGCCAGCCCTTGCAGCATGCCTGCATCGATTTAAAACCGGCGACCGGAGGCAAAGCCCGCATCAAGGCAGAGCGACGGCGGCTGCCGGCGGTTCACCATGAAGGAGCAGCTCTGCGTCTCCGCGAGCACCTGACTGGATGGATGCTTTTGTCTGAGCAGCGGCAAATATCGCAAGGGGAGATCTGAGAGCGAGCGGAAGGCTGCTCGCGTGATTGCTTTGTCGAGTTGGGGGCTTCTCTCCTCCTCCGGCTCTCCCGGAGACCCCCGCCGCTTCCGCCACTCCGAGGTCGGCCGGTTCCCTCGGCAGCGTTTGGGACCCCGGGGCGGCCGGGGGCTCTGGCTGCGACCTGGACGGCGGCTAAAGGTGCACCGAGGGCGCGATGCAAGTGTCCATCGCCTGCACGGAGCACAACTTGAAGAGTCGAAATGGTGAAGACAGGCTCATCAGCAAGCAGAACACCACCACCCCGAACGTGGTGAATGCAGCCCGGGCAAAATTTCGAACAGTGGCGATTATCGCTCGCAGTCTGGGGACATTTACCCCTCAGCACCACATTTCTTTAAAAGAATCCACCGCAAAGCAAACGGGCATGAAATATAGGTATGGTCACGGTGTCGGTCTTTGTTACCTTGCAGCGTAACAGCTCTTTACTTTACCTCTGGCTGCAGCTGATCTTGCAGAGCTCTCTGCTAAGGCTATTAATAGATTTTTTAAACTTGTGCCTAATTGAATAGCGCTTGAGTGTTAACGTTTTTGCAGGCAGATGTGTTTGTGATTTTATACAAAAAACCCCACTTGCCTGGGTAGGTTATACAGCACTGTGAATGCACCAGTGGGGTTAAGATGGTTTCTGTTAAGTGCTCCGTATAACTTGTATTGCTACTAATGAGCAGAAAAATCAATTAGCAAAGTGTGTTTGAGGCTGGAGAGGAAAAGTTCATTTGCAGTACGTTGCACGGAGCAAAACGCCGCCTCCGCCTCGGGTACCGTTTCGTCACTGCGAGCGCTTGCTGACTTTTCACCCGGTTCACTCGGGGAAGATGAGATCAAAGCTGATTTTAGGTGAAAGGCAGGAAAAAAAAAAAAAATCATGGGCGTTCTTACACAACGCCTCATGCGTCTTACAGATTTGTGTTCCTCCTAACCCAGGCAGGAAAAATAACGAGTGGCTGTGACTTCAGGCTGAAGGGCTCGGTGTGGGCAGCGGATCAGCCTCTCCATCACGCCTTCAGCTGAAAACGAGGAGGGTTCCCATGACTTTGGCGGTTGGCTTTCGCCTGCTCGGGATGTCCCTCTCAGCAGTGAAGGGGTGATGTGACCAGGGCCGGGAGAAGGGAACAGCCTGGGGATGCTCTGCACCCCTTGCCCCGCAGCCGGCATGAGGGGGTCCCCAGGGCGAGGCCGTGGGCGCGGGGCTGCGGTGCCTGTTCCCAGCCCATCGAATAACGGCCGACGCTCCTGCGCAGCCGGCCGTACCCGCGCCTGGGCGAGGAGGCGGTTTGGCAGTTACGCTGATGTTACTGTCCTTGGGGCGGACGCGATGCCAGGCTGGCTTTAGCACCCTTACGTGAAATTCAGGTGTGCGTGCAGCTCAGGACAAGGCTTGGTTTAGGTGGTTCTGAAAACGTCAGTGTCAGGAGCTGCACAGACGGGGCGTACGGAAGAAGAGCGAACGGGACGCTCCGGCGCGGTTTGCTGTGAGTCGCCTGAACGGTCCATAAGTAACATGGAGCCTTTGCCCGAGTGGAAGCCCGGCCTTTCCGACCGCTTGCTCCCGTCGCTGAGCTGTGGCCAATGTTTAGCAGGAGCATTGTTTGCTCGCTGGCACGGTGTGGGGAGACGGGGTGCTGGGGGGTGGCGGGGCAGGCTCAGTGCCCAAGGTGGGGGTCCCAGGGATGGCAGCCCTGGCTCCTGGGTGCTGTGGGCTGGCTGTGGCTACGGGGAGGGCAGTACTTGAGGGATGGTGGCAGGTCCTGCCTGAAGAAAGGCAACTCTCACAGTCATTATATCTTGTCCTTTAATCGGATGCCCGCAGCCTCTCCAGGAGTAGGGGCCGGTGGAGTGGTGGCAGCCGGGAGCTCCCCGCCACCCCTCCCTCCTCCTGCAGCTGAGTCCGAGCCATTGCACTGCCCTGCCTCAGTTTCCCCTCTAAGCACATCTGTGGGAGAGCATCTTTGATCGCGTCATTCAGAGACATGATCTCTCTCCTGCTCGTTAGGCTTACGGACACCGCGTACTAATTGTCTGCGGTTATCTCTGCTGATTTCCCGCGGGCTCCCGGCGCTATCAGGGTACCGACAAGCTGGGTAATTGCAATTCTTTGCTGCCCAGATGGCACAAAAGCTCCTGCAGCCTCCGAAGTTGGGCCTTTGTAAATCCTTTCTGGCTTTCATCTCTAGATAAGGTTTCAGTAGGGAGGGCTGAGCTCTGCCACGGTGCTCAGCACAGCCCTGACGGCTCCCCCGGCTTCGGCTGCTTTCGGCTTTGGGGAATTGCATCAGGAATAGCATCTCGTTGGCGACGAGGCTGATGTTTTATCTTTATGACCAATCCCTGTTTCTGCTCCCAAATCTCTCCATATCCAGAACTGATTTCTCCCCCCAGAGAAGCAGCGAAGGGGAGTTTGGAGGAAGAGCTGACTAACCCTCTGGGCTCGGCGGCGACGCTGCCGGATTGAGATAACCTTTGGGTAGGGAGCACGCCTACCACAGCGATGGAGCTGATGTGTTGTGTTCTCCCCGGGGCTGGTTCCTCAGGCTGAGGGAGAGCCAGAGCCTTCAGCCTCTCCCAAGGGCTGCAATAACGATCTTGTAAAGTCCTTCCTTACATTGGAAGATGAAGTCTTTCCCAGTTCATCTTCCGCTCAAATTTTGTCCCTGATGCCGAGTTTTACAGCGTGTGCTGCTTAAAACGACACACGAGCTAAGTTGCCTCTTGCTTTGCGCTAAAAATACTGACACCCGCCGCCCCCGCAGCCCCTAAGCAGCGCTGCCGCCCCCCTGGCCGGGCCACCCCACAGCTCCCGGGATGCTTCCCGAGCCCGGCACGGCCTCTCCCGTCTGCCAGCCGCTCCCCATGCCACTGGGATTATGTAAACGGGAGAGACGGGGGCTGTGACTGTGACAGGGGTGGGGGTGGGAGAGGAGCCCGCTCGGGGCCTTTTCATCAAATGGCGCATTTCTGGACCCGTTCCAGCTCAGCGACCGGATGGGAACAGGAAAGACAAAGTTGATGGGAATAAATACGTTAGTCGGGGAACAGCTGCAAACACGAGGACTCAGGTGCGTTCCCGCGGCACTCGCTCCAGCAAACCTCTGCTTTGCCTTTCATCCTTTCTAGTGCTCCAGTCTGGTCCCACTGGTAAGCCTGCCCAGATGCTCAGGGAGAATATTTGGGATCACTTCAAGTCTTTCCTTGAAAACGATGCACTGGCAGTGCTTGGCTTGGAAAATGGCAATCTGCCGCACCGCTGCTGAAAGCAAAAGGCGTGTTTTTGTGTCCCTCCCGTGCACAGCGTGGGAAGAGGGCTGGCAGGCTGGGCCTTCACCTGCTTTGGACCACCACAAGGTCACAGCCTGGGTTCTTCTCCCTCCTAATTTCCAGTATTCTTCCTTAATTTCTTGTTCAGCCCAGTCCAAGCTGTCAATAAGGTGAATCTAGCCCTGATTCTGGCGTGCGGGGGCTATTTGGGATGTGCCGTGGCTACTGCAGAGGATAACTTCTCCAACTGGGACTTGCGCCAGCCTTCCCGTGCTCGCGCCGGCAGCCTGGCTGATGCGCCCGGTCCGTGCCTGGGACTCAGCTGCACAGGGCTTGGGGCTCAGCTCCGGCTCCGTCCGTTGCGTTGCCGATTTCGGGCAGTCAGCAGTTCAAAAATAGCCCTTTGTGAGAGCCCTGCCTGCACACAGGCACGAGGGACCCAATTTACAAAGCTCGGCTATCTCTTTGTGTTCATAAATAATTGATGGTGGCGGCTTTGACCATTAACTCCAGCCTAAGACTTTTCCCAGCCGCCCAGGAGCTGCCGCAGAGCTCAGTTTGGAGGGCAAGGCACCGGCGTGAACCCAAGTGCGCACGAGGGGCCTGTCCGCGCCCTTCTCCCGGCGCAAGGGGTACGTCTTGGCCTCGTGGGTGCTTGCGCTTACAGCAGTCCCGGTGCAGGGTGGCCTGGTCAATCCTTTTCTTCCTGGGTTTTTTTTTTTCTGGCTGGCTGCCTGGGTGATGCTGCTTGCCAGGCTGCGGGGCCGCGGGCTCTTCCCAGAGTCCCCAAGGCCGCGTTCCGGCCAAGGACGTCACCCCATCCCGCTGGCTGAAAAGTCCTCGGTGGCTTGAAGGCATTCTTCTTCACTCAGTGCCTGAAATTGTGGGGGATTGTCAGGCGCGTTAATAAAGAGCTGCCAATGCGTTGCGTCGCAGCGGTGGGTGTGTGGCTCCGGTGGGAAAGGCGGCCGTGGGCTTGACTTAGCCAGGGTCAGAGCAGCGCTCCCTTGGCTCTGCATGCTGATTACAGTTATTAAAGGGCACAATAAAAACACTGCAGCGCAAAAAATTCCTCATCCCACTTATGTGCCTAAATAAATATCCACTGGCAATCAGAATTAGGGTACGTAACAAGTATAAAACTCCCGATCCTACAGTTAACTCAACGCTTTCCAGCGCCACGGGCTGGCAGATCCCGGCTCAGAGGGGAGCGATGCTCCAGAGCACATTCCCTGCCAGGGCCATGGAGGGAGGAGAAGAGCAGACCTGCTCCTGGGAAACATCCCGCACCGAGAGGTTCCCGGCCCAGCTGCTGAGTGCCTGCGGAGGAGGAGGAACGTGTGGTATTATTAACGCTAGAACTGCCCCGTAAAGCACGCTCTGTGCGCAGATGCTGTGCAACGCGCCCGGCCGTACAGCCGGTGCGGGTGTGGGCTTAGGGGAGTCAAAAACTTCCAACCTGGCAGGTCTGGAAATGCGCGCCGGCCAGCTTGGGCTGCAAAGTTGATGGTTGGACTTGATGACCTTGGAGGTCTCTTCCAACCTTCAGATTCTATGATTCTACGATTGAACTACCTTCTATATTTAGGAATCCGTGGGTTATTTAATCTTGCTGCAATTATGAGTAGTTTTAAGCACTCACATGCAAATGGCACAATTATTTTGATATAAAACTATGTAGTATTTCAGTAGCTCTCTGCATCACGTTGATTTCTACTGCCCATCATCTGATCGTCATTTTATTGCTGTAAATTAAGCCCAATCCAATGAGCAGAATGGATTTACACTGAATTCACAACGCGTTTTCCCCCAGGACCATGGCTCACAATGGCTACGAAGAATGCAGGGATAGCTCAAAGACGGAGAGAAAGGAACCAGTTGAGCAAACACAGTGCTGGTTTGTGCTGCTCTCAAATTCCCGCCGGCGCTCCAGGAGTCCGTCGCTGCTAAGCGAGGCTGGGGTTTCAGTGCAGTCTGGATTTTTCTCATCCCATTACATTGATGCAAAAGCCATATTTGACATTGCAATGTTAGAACCAGCGTGGACAAGGTGAACTTTAGATTTGAATACACGCTGACTTGGGTGTAAACGCTAAGAATGCGGTAGCGTGTGGAGTTTGTCCAAGGTGTGCTTTCCGGCTTTCATGTCTTCAGTAAACAAAGACTTTGCAGATGTCTGGGCTGAGTGTAAGCACTGAAGATATAACTCCTCTTATGGATTTTAGATAAAGCAAAGTCTGTCTTTTTTTTTTTTTTTTAAAGCAAACTGCCCAGGCGGTGCCTGCCCAGCTGAGCACGGCTGCTTCCCAGCTCTCCACACGTGGCTTTGAGGAGCGATGCCCGGCGCTGCGGTTCTGCAGCAAAGGCATTTCTTCTGCTCAGGGTTCTCCCCCCTGGAGACCCAACCGGGCCAAGAACCTCCTACATCAACTTCAGTGAATTGAAAAAATTGAGTTTTTAGTGTTATTTTCAAGCATTCTTCATAAAAAATGTTTCTAATTTGTTAGGGGCTTTGGAAATATCTATCCACCAGCTTCATCATGTATCCTCAAGTGAGGTCTAGCTCCAGGAGGAATACGGCACTGGTCGGAGCGGCACGTGCTCGTGCATTAACGCAGAGGGGACTGTTAGAGGGTGGGTGCCACCATTTGACGTTGCCCCTGCCCAGCTGTGCCCTGATAGTCCCCAATTCCTGGCCAGTGTGGCCTGCGAGCTGTTTCTCACCCCCCAGTCCTGTGTCCTGGACCCGATGGCCATGGCTGGAGCGGGTTCCTGACCGACTGCCGGCTCAACCCCACCCTGCTCCACTCCGCTCGACCTCAGCCCTTCCCCGCGGCATGCTGTCTGCCATTTAAAATCAGCATGGCTACGTTAATCTGATGCTTAAATGGATGGAAGAAAAGCTGTAACGCAGAAACTCTGCTAATTTAATTACTTGTGAAGTGCATAGTTTAACGTATTTAAAATGCATTATTTTAGCATGGCTGCTTTGGCAAAATCCAATTTGAATTTCCAGCACGCTTACTTTTGTTTTAGACTAACGTTATAAACTGCCATCTGCAGAACGGATTTGTTAAGAAATTAATTCTCAGCGAGGAAAAGAAAACACTCGGCGTGCGGGTTGGTTGGACCCAGAGGTTGAAGCAGGTTTTCCCTGCTACACGTCGGTGGAGATCCCCCCTTGGCTGGGGCTTCGGGGCATGCCGAGCGGGACGGCTCCGTGGAGCCCACTCCCTCAAAACTTCTTCCCTGCGTTTCAGAGTTTGGAAAATACGCAACAAACTGCTTGGAAATGGAAATAGTCTGAGGGTCGCAGGGCTTGAGAAGCTGAAGCAGCATCTTGGAAAACAAAAGTCCTGAGGCTGCGGGAAACCCTGTGTAGGTTGGGGCAACGAGGTCCTGGGGCCTTGGCCCTAGCAGCTCCCAAAGAGGGACGCTCCTGCGCGTTCGGTGCCCAGGTTTGCTTGGAGCACACAATGGCTGTGCAGGGCCCGTTGCAGGGCCTGTGGCTTGAGTTCAGCCGGACACAACGCGTTTTGGAATCACTTAAAACCTGTTTTCCCTCTGAAAGGCTAAAAGTCCTGCACAGCAATGAAAACAAAAATTCCGTTCTGTTTCACAGTGGTCTCCCTGCCTCAGCCTGCTTATTTTTAGAATAGTTTGTGCAAATAGCTCTGACCTAAATATTTAAGCAAGAATAGGTTGCCCCTCCAAAGCGAAAGGCTCCCCTTCCCAGGCTGACCCCACTGCGGATGCTCCCTGCGCTCGACGCTCATCCGGGGCCGCTCGCATTCCTCCTTGTTCCTCAGTCTTGTGATTTTGTCGGAATCAGCCTCTCCTGCCGGTGGAGGAGATCCGTGTTTTCCCATTTCAGCTTATTCAATCACTTCAGCTTAGTGACTAATACTTTCCAGGGCGTGTCAAGGAATGGGGAAGGAAAAAACAGTGACTGGGTTTTGAATTTTTAATTTTGCCTCCTTCACTCTGAAGTAGTACCGCAATGAGAGAAAATGTCATCTATTATTTACAGCCCTACGGGACGCGCTGGCTGGTGACAGCGCAGTCAGCACCCTACGCACAGGTAGCATTTGCTGACTAATTTCTGACGTGAATAAAGAGGAATCGACCCCAGCATTGTAACGGGGTTACGGGCTCCGGGGTCTTTGCCGGCTCTGAGTCCTGCGTTGGGTTGCGTACCACCGGGGGGATGGGGAAGCTGTGGATTAACCGTGCGCAGGTGTGATGGAGAGCTCCCCAATCCTCTCTTATTTCTGGAAATAACTTGATTCATTCAAATCCCTTAGGACCCACAAGATTATTTTTTTTTTCACAAGAATAATGTAATTCCCTCAGACATTTGAAATCCTGCACTTTAAAAGCATCACTGCAGAATGACAAATATTTTTTCTTCTCCTCTCCTTCGTCCTTGCGTCCCACGGCTGACGAAATGTGGAGGGGGCAGGAGAGCGGTGGGCTGTGCACCGTTCCAGGATGCGTTTGCTGGAATCGTGGCCCCCGCAGCGGCACCATTCCCCCGGGAATGCCAACGCCAGCTCTGCCCCTGGCATCTCCACCTGGGGCAGCTCTGGGAAGAGAGATGAGCAGCTGCTGCCGTTGCAGCAAACTCTCTGCAACCATTTCTGATCTGGCTGTGTCCCCAGGGCTTCGCTCTGGTACCGACATCCAGTCACCCCACCTCTCATCCGGGCTCGACGGGAGCGTTGCATGCGGGAGCCCCATCGAAGGCAGGGATCCTGTGCTGGGACAGCGAGAGCGGCGGCACGTCTGCCAGAGCCACGCGTGGCAGCCCCTGCGCTTGGCTGCAGCCCATCTATTTTGCCTTATCTACATTTTAATGCGTCATCTGCAACTTTTTCTGAGGATGCAGCCAAAAAAATAAAAAAAAAAAATCTGGGGAATTTCAGCTGAAGCGAACACCTACGCAGCCGGTGGCCCTACGAGTACGGGAGATGAGTTGGAAAGCGTGGAGAGAGCAAAGAGACGGGGGCCAGGTGCCATTTAGGCACCTGCTTGTCCCCTCACACGGAGCCTTTGCTCAGATGCCATGCCTTGGTCTGAGCATCCGAAGGTCCCACGGCCATGGGGATGGGGACAGGGACAACCTGGCACCTGCATTTGTACGCGAGCAAGGCTACGCTGACTTGAGAAGTGGTTGAAAGCACCGATGGAAAGCAGCGAACGCGGCTGGCGAGGTGTTGAGCTGATTTTTGTAGCGTTTACCCCAAATTCGCCCTTGCCGGTACCCAAAGCGTGCCCAGGCCCTGCGGGCGTCCCCGCGGCACGCGGCCCTCCCTCGCCCCCTTATCTCTGCGCCTGCGAGCTGGCTCGAGACAAGTAAACCGGCGGAAGGCTGCAATCCTGCGCCACTGTAATTACCGCTAATACGGGCGGTAATTTAGTGGAAACCGCTGTGCGTGTTGTGAAGTGTTTTGTTCGCAAAATGGGAGACAAGAAACCATTATTTTTTCTCTATTCCCACCCACGGCACTTAAGAGACAACCTCCTGCCTTCTCTGAAATCTGCAGGCCTTTTTGAGCTGATGAAGCAAAATGAAATCTGGCCTTAAAAGCAGAAAACGGCCCGAGTTAATTAAAGAGGAGAATTAACACCTCCATGCCCGGTGTAACGCGATGGATGGGGTTGGGGCCTGCAATGGCCACCCTTTGCTCGGGGGCACGGGGCAGCCCTCTGGAGTGTTTGGAGGGGGGCGGACGCAGGGTGTGATCGGGGGGGTTCGTTAACGGGGGAGGCAGCCCAACTGACGAGGGTTTTTTAGAGCTGGATCGCCAAGGTCGAGCACGGCGCTGAAGCCTGGGCTCGTGCTCCATCGTTCCCTGCTCCGCAGGTAGCAGGCGAGGGACGTCGGATGGGCTGCAGCGGGAGAGGGCAGCGGGAGAGGGTCTCTGCTTTTGTCAGGTTTTTGTTGTTACTTGAAGCAGCCTCTTTTTTATCAGGGAACAAATTACATATTTTATTCATTTTCTGTGCAAAAGGAACAGTTCTGGAGCACTAATGGGGATGTTTCTAAGCAACGTTGTTTCCCCACCGCCAGCTTCAGGAACAGTGACTTTTTAATTTTTTTTTTTTACATTTTTGTAGCAAGAAGCCAAACTGTCTGCAGTTTACATGCAGGAAAACCTCTCCACGGTTTCCCCAGTTTGGTATGATCGGATGGGTGGGGGGCTGTATCCCTGGCTCAAAGCCCCCCTCTCCCTCCTTCCCCCCATCTGTTTCTCCCTGCATTTTTTTGGTATGCTGGAATAACTTGAAATGCCTGGGGAAAACTGGGTTTTGCTTCCCCTACGCGCCTCCGTTGCACGATGCGGCCGTGGGTACCGTAGCCATGGGCACCAGGAGCCCGGGGGGGTGAGCGATGCTCCTGCGGATGCGGGACCCCCACCCATCACCCCCCCCTAGCAGCCCCCAGGAGCTTGTGGAATGGGGTGCTGGGGGTCCCCTGCCACTGAGGCAGCTTCGGTAGGGCCGACCCGCGTGGGATCTGCCCCCTTGGGTTAGTATTTCTGGTAGAGGTTGGCTTCTGTGGGCAAAAACACCAACACACAGCGACGAAACTGAGGTTGGAACAAGCGAAAAACAGCATTATGGGATTTCTGTGGAGCTCTTAGAAGCCTGATGATTCTTCTGTGGGTGTGGAGTTGAAAATGTTTTAGTCATTGTATGTGTTATTGCAGAGATTTTATTTAAAACTTATGTTTTTCCATAGAAAAACCTCCCTTTCTCTCTCATTCCTGGTAGATAGATAGACAGACAGATAGATGGACAGACAGATGGATGGGCGGATGGTGGACAGCCAGGATGGTTAAATTCTTCGGTTTTAGCCTCCACCAAACACGAGAGGCTGTTTTGGAGGTAAGACACAGGCAGTAAAGCTTGGCCTGGTGTCAGACACCCAGTAAATTCTACCCCATAGGTGGAGGCGGATGGTTTCAGGCCAAACAAGAGCCACATCTTCTGCAAACCAACAGGGACCTGGTGGGGCTGTGGAGGTGGAGGCTGATGAGGGTCCAGACACCTGATGGTGCGGCAGCTCTGCCCGGCACCGGGAAGGGCAGATTTGGGCTGATTTAGGGGTGTGTTAACAGAAATTACCAAACCCAAACTCTCCCCTCTCCAAGCAACAAAGGGCAGCAGCAAAGCAAATCTCCACCTGGATGTATTTTTTATAATTGCTCTGTCCTTTAACGGTAGGAGGAACCACTGATAGGTTAATGAGTTGATTAAGCAGCACAGGTGGCTCAGACCATAAATCTCTGTTGGGAGAGGGCTGGCTCAGCCCTTGTGTAGGGGGTTTTTGGTGGTCTTCAAGCTGCTCCTCATCCAGCCAAGTGCAATGGGAAGTGTCTGGTACCTGGGTGATGCTGTGCTGGGGCTGGAAGATTAATGGTGAAGATTGCCTTGAAGAAGGGAATTCTGCTCTGCACCACGGCTGTGTGCTCTCTCCTGTTGAGGTACCTGGGTCTGGGTGGTTTTGGGGTCCCACCTTGCTGGATGTGGCTCTGGAGGGAGGGGGAAAGCACCCATCATGGTGACTGAGGGGTGCTGCATGCTGCCTGGGCACGGGGACCCAGTTTGGTGGCTGGTTGTGGGTCCCTGCAGGCTGGTGTTGTGGCTGCCTCCAGCACTGTGGTGTTTGCTGTCGCTGATGGGCTTTCTTACTGCTTCCCCTATGTGAGAATTAATTAGAACTGAATAATTACGGTTGCTTTCTGCCCTGTGCCACAGGAGACAAATACCATTCCTGCCATATGGTAAGGGCTGCTTTGTAGACAGGTTTTCTCCCTTGCCTTCTCCCCCTTTTCCTTTAATTAAAGAGACTGTCAGCTCTGACAATCCCCCAGACCTAAGCGGGTGCCGGTGTGCCGCACCGCTGCCTGCGCGGTGCCGACTGCAGGCCTGGCTGTGGCCTGCGGTGACGCCTCGCTGCTGGGGATGCGGGGGCGTGGGTGTCTCTGTGCGTGGTTTTGGGTCCCCACGTGTGCCCTAGGGTGCTTGGGCAGGTGGCAGGATAGCGTGAACGAGGCTTTAAAAACAAAACTGGTAGCTAGGGGGAAGCTTTCTGGCTGCCTGTGTAAGTCTTGCTTCATCATTACAAGGATGATTTCAGACTTGCAGGTAGGCAGCGATGCTCTAGGATGTTATTCCCAAATATCCTTCTTGAGAAGGAGTTAAATGAGTTTAGGATTGTGGCACAGTCAAGTTATTCCCACTCTTCATTCCCAAATATTAGTCTCAATTTTAAACCTTGGGTTCTTGTCTTTTTTTAACCTGAACTTAATGTTTTGGACACAATCTAATCTTTCTATAGGGCCACATTACAAGGAAAAATCCCATGGGAATGGATTTCACTGTTCTTGGTTCCTTGACAAACTGTTTTTTGTGGGTTTCTTTTTTTTTTTTTTTTTTTTACCATGTTCTTACCTTCAGGGTTTATCCCAGATGCCTCTTGTTGCTCTCCTCACACCTCTGTAGTTTGCAGAACCCATTAGTCCCTTCTTTTCCCTTTGTGTTGTTTTTTGACTTCCTAACACTGAACCAAGGAGCTCTTGAAGTCAAAAGTTGCTGCCTTGGCCCCTTTTGTGCATGTTGAACTGTGGCTCATCAGAGTTATAACACACTCTTCTTACCCGTTTTTTAAACCTGGTGCATCTTTCTAGTATTTCCCTTGGTTTTGTGCATAACGTTGCTCACAGCCAAGTGGCTAGCAAGAAAAACGTGGGGATTTTTGTGGTTTGTTGGTTTTTTGTTTTTTTTTTTTCTTCTTCCTCCCAGCTTTTGGGAGCTGAAGGCTTTTACAGCCCTACGGATGGGTGCAGGGCTGGGTGCAGACTGTGCTCGCGGCACTGTCTCCATGTCCCAGCACTGCCTGCTGCCACCCCACGAGCGCCCGTCCCGTTTAGGGGCTTGTTTGTTAGGGGCAAAACAACAAACTTGGGCCTGGGAAGAAGTACACACAAGGGTTTTCCAGGTCTCTGTGCAGCTGGAATAATCCCTCTGCCTGTGGACCTGACGCTCACTCAGCCGGGCCACTGCGTGCCAGGCAAAAAGCCCACGCTTGCCCTGGGCAAAATCCCTATGGCACCGGGAGCTGCTGCTCCGAGCCTGAGGATGATGAAGGAGCAGGTGTGGTGTATGACCACCTCCCTCCGCTAGCAAGAGAAGACAAAAAATGGATTTTTCTTGGTGAAGACCTGCTGGGTGGTGCATGCTGCCATGGATGCCGGCATCTCGGAGCGGCGCTCCCTGCATTGCTGCCCGTCAAACCCTGCCAAAACCATGCGCTTCCTCAGGAGATGGATCTGCTCTCTGCTTGGAAAAGCCTAGTCAAGGGAGATGTCATCCCTCCCCACACGCTGTTTTGGTACCTTGGTGTATTTTTAACAACATCCCCGAGTTGCAAGCTGTGTTTTCAATGAATCAGACGTTCATCTCCCGCACTCGTTAACCCAGTGCAATCTGGTGAAGCCGGCAGTTGCGTTCGCTCAAACTCCCGGCTGCGCCGGTGGGGAAAATGTCACCTTTGGTGTAGGCCAGGAAAGAAGAGCTCAGTTAAACCAGCGTGCAAGGCTGGGCTCTCAGGGGCTCTGTGTCCCCTGCCCTGTTTGGTGTGCACGGCACTGGGCAATGCCGTGCTCAGAGGTGGAATGGCTCAGGGTGTTAGCAGCGAATGGCGTTGCTGGCACCGGCCGCTGTGTGAGCGGGATGGTGGGAACCACTGCTCGGGATGCTGCTGGCTGTCCATGGGGGAACCCCGTCTCCTCCTCATCTGGTATCAGCAAGTGTGGAACAAAGGCAGGTGACCAGGGCAACAGCACTGATGTGCTGACCAGTAATTACAAAAAGATGCATGAAGCATCATCTTCCCCTTTTCTCTCAGGGCCAAGCACTGCAGTGGGATGTGGCTTTGCCCAGTGTCCTGGTTTCAGCTGGGATGGAGCTAATTTTCTGTGTTTTGGTTTTAGTATGGGATTTGGTATGTGAAGAAGCTGATAATTCACTGCTGCTAAGAGATCAAGGACTTTCTCCAGCGTTCCAGGCTCCGCTGTTGTGCAGGTGTGGGAAGCTGGGAGGGGTACACCCAGTACAGGTGACCCAAACTGGCCAGAGTACTCCATACCACAGACGTCATGTTGAGTATGTAAGGTGGGTTGGCTGGTGGGCAGTGCTTTCTTGCTACTTGGGATTGCTCTTTGGCTCAGTTTCTGTGCTCAGGATAGGCTGTATCACTTAGGTGGTAAGATAATGTGGAAATTGTGTATCATTCATTTTGTATATTTTATTATCCCTATATTTTGTTGTTGTTGTCCTCTTCCTTTGCTATTCTAGTAAACTGTCTTCATCTCAAGTTTTCTATTCTACCCAGTTCTCTCCCCCATCTGACTGGGGAGAAGGATGAGCGAGCGGCTGTGTGGTACTCGATTGCTGACTGGGGTTAAACCGCAACACCCAGCCTCTGCATCCCATGCAGATGCTCTGCCCTGGTACCTATGGGCACAGGCACTCCTGCAGCTTTGCCTGGGGAGGATGCTGAGCCAGTGCACAGCCAGAGCAGACAATGCTGACTGAACACCCTGGCCATCATTAGAGTCAGAGTTTGCTCACCTTGCTGTCCTGGTTGCTACCCCAGTCGCCATTGCCTGTGTCTTGCTGTGGCCGCTTTCCTTTCAGGCCACCCACCCGTTAACTGGAGCGTGCAGTTGAGTGAAACGCTCGCAGGCAAGCGGAGGGCTGGAGATGATGGGCGTAGCTGGGGGCTGCAATGCAGCGATGCTCTCCAGGACCAAGGGCTTGGGGCCTCCTCCAGAGCTCCTTTTGCAAGAGAGATCTTGCACTGCAGAGACTTGGGACTTTCAGCATCGGCCCTTGACTACAGACACAAAACTTCCCAAGTACCCAGGTCATGTGTGTGCTAAGTGAACGGCAAAGCTTCGGAAATTCAAACGCGGTGTTTCTGTTCAGATTTGTTAGTGAGCCAGACTCTGCAAAGAGCAGGCTATTGCCCTCTGGAGCAAAGCCTGGCTCATGTCTGCATGTGCCTTACCCCCCAAAATCCCCGGTGTGCGGAGGGACGAGTCCTGATGTGGCTTTGGAGGACAGGGACCTGTGGGGAAGGGGGGGACAGGACAGCCAGCTGAGACACCCAGAGCCAGGCTTTGGAAGGCAAAGAATAGCTCAGTGAGAAACAAGATTTAAAAAAAAAAAACCAACCAAACAAAAAAACCCTCTTCTACAAAATAATTGTGAACTGTTTGGAAATGCATGGTAGCACTTGACTTCTCTAAAGAGCATCTTGTGGCAGGTGGGCTGTCTCCAGAAATACCATGGAAATCCCAATTCAGTGAGCCCGGGCTCCTCTTTCCCGATGCCGGGAGCGTTGCAGCTGCTGAGTATTTGCCTTTGAACTTTCTGAGGCTTCTGCTTAGTGCTGGAGGCTTGGCCTCGTCTGTGCTATTCTGTGCACGGATGGATTTTGTTACACTGCGGCCCAGCTGTGCTTTCACTCCAAAAAAAAAATACAAAAGGAGAAAAGAATAGAAAAGGGAAAAAAAAAAAAAAGAAAAATCAGGTCAGTGCCTGCTCCAACCGTGCTGTGAGCCTGAGGGCCTGCGGTGCTGGAAATGCAGCTCCAGCACTTCAAATAGCTACACTAGGACAAAATCTCACCCAAAATATTAAATTCCCGTCAGCAGCGCTGAATTTTGGGTACAGCAGGGTGTCAGGGGCACAGGGGAGGGGTGGGAGGCATGCTCAGGGTTGCTGTCCCATGTGGGAAATTGTGCTGTATGAGCAAATTCCTGAAATGGCCACAAAATCAAACGTGTAAAATGAAAGAACAAGGAGCAGGGCACAACGTACGCTACTGTTGGGTGTCTTGTCCAACCCCTTTTGCTGAGAGTATGCAGGGTTTTGGTTTTTTTTTTATTATTTGCCTTTAAATAATTCATTAGGAATAGCAAAAAGTGCAGCGATTGTTCCCAGCACTCTGCTGTGGATGGTAGAGAGATAGTACCCAAATTATACCTCAGTCTGGCAAAAAAATTGCGTGGGTCCAGCTGCCGGGTGAAGGTGAAAGCGGGAGGGTGTAATTAAACGGGTGTTCACTCTGCCGCAGCAGGCTCTCTGTAGGGCAGAGGTTGGACGTGTGGCACATCTCATGGCCCCGGGGATAATTATCTTGTCTGGGAGGTGGGGAGAAGGGCCATGACTTTACCTCGTTTCTCTCAAAATGCAACCGGCATTGGGGATCGAGGGACTGGGCAAGCACGGGGCGATGTGTTTGGGGGGGAAATCCATGAGCTTGGGAACAGCAGTGGTAATGGGATGGGAGATCAGCTGCAGGACAAAAGCAAGGGCCACCTTCTCCAGCTGCTGGGCTCCCATGGGGTTGTTGAATTTGTGTGTCCCTTCTGGCCTTAACAATATCTTCTATTTTTTTTTTCTTTTTCTTCTAGGAACCTGGGAAAATCCGGACTGAGAGTCTCGTGCCTGGGCCTGGGTGAGTGATCTCTGTGGCCACCGCGCTTGCTGTGGCCACTCGATGCCTGGGAGGGGTGGTGGCCACTCTTGGATTGCAGTAAAAAAAAAATAAAATGAAAGGTGTGCTGCCTCAGAGCCCCAGCCTGCGCTCAGTCTCGCCAACAGCTCGCAGCAGAACTCCTTACATGTGTCAATAACACTCTGCGCTTGCCCGCGGTGGCAGGTGATGCCACCCAAGGGGAACAATACAAAGGTTTATGGTATGAAACTGTGCTAATACGACCCGATCCCCACGAGGGACAGCCCACGGAGACCGCATCTGAGACGTCTGTGAGTGCCCCTGAGAGCTTTGAGTGTCAGAGCTCTGGTCTCGGCGGGCGGCAGTCTGCCTGGGCTGTGGGCAGATTTTTATTTTATCCAGTGTGTGTACCTTGTTATTTCTGTTCCATACTGAGTTTAAAATGAAAGAATGTATTTTCAATATTTTAATCTTATCAATACTTTATCAAAAAGGGCGTCTTTAAGCACTGTGGCATGTATGTGCCAGCCTGTGGGTCCTGTACTGATGCTGCAGTTTCTGCATATATATAAAAAATATATGTATTTTTGTATACATTTATATAAAACCCAAACACTGTAGGAAGGAGAGCTGTTTTTCTTGCTGTGAGCACCTTCCCATGGCACAAGGCTGGGGCATGAGGAGTGTGAAGGCCCCAGGGATGGATGCTCAGCTCTGCCGGGGCCCTTCCAGCCCCGCGTTAAGAGGGGTTCCTTGCTCCCCGGGGGTCAGAGGCACGGGTACATCTTTCGGAAAGTGGTTGGGTGGGCTGGGCTCCTGTGCTGCCACCTCGACCAGGGCCCAGACTGTACCCGCTGCAGCGGTGGGTGCCTGTTCCAGCTCCCAGCTCCTTTGCGGGCTGGTTGGGTTGTGCCAGAGGGGTTAGCTCATCTTTGCCAACGTGCTTTGAGGTTCTATTTTAAAACAGAGTGAAATGTGAAAGTCACCCTGTATCACAAGCCACATAAATGAGGCCTATTCTGCCAAGAAGAGCTCTTCTGGCTAAAATAGATCCAGGCTTTGAAAGGCGTTGTCTTATCTGGCACTGAGATTTTTATTTATTGTCCTTAGAGTTCACCAAGATCTAATGTTGTGGTGGAGAAAAGCTATGGGAAGGAAGTAGCAGCTGGAAAAAAAACATTTTGCAGAGCTTTCCTTTAATTTCAAGCATGTGGGACTGCAGCAGCATCTAAATATACTGAGCCTTTGTGAGCGCAGCTGCGGGGAAAAAGTGGGGGCTGAGGATGGAGCGAGAGGCTGGGCAGGGACAGGGCTGGGGGAGAGCTGCCGGCGTGTGTTCAGACCTGGGCGTCTCAGCCCGTTCCAGCAGCGGTGAGACCTACAGCCCTTGGGGTGTGCGTGGGAATCGGGGAGAGGAGAATGGGGAAGCCTGCGATTCAGCTGTCACCTTCTTTCAAAGGCGTTTCAAAGGTGTTTCTTCTGCTCATCCACCCCTCACGCCATGGATTCATCAGGTCTGAGTGCCAGCTTGGGTGGATTTTCTAAGTATCTTCTCTTTTGCAAGCACCCTAAAAGATAAACGTGTTCCCCTAAACTGTCTGCAGCACAAAGATCTAGTTTAAAGTTTGCCAAAGTTTCTGGAGACTCAGCAATCTTCCTTAAAAGCCTTCCAAAAATCTCAGCAAGGTGGGAGTATGCTTTGTCCTGTAGTATGGGAAAAGTGGAGGAAAAATGGGAAGCAGGACAGAAATCCAAGGCAGGCAGTGCTAAAAACACTAGCTGTCTTCTAAAAGTGCTAGGTGTTCAAAGAACGTGTAGATGTGGCATTTCAGGACATGGTTTAGTGGACATGGTGGTGTTGGGTTGATAGTTGGTCTTGGTGATCTTGGAGGTCTTTTCCAACCTTAAAGATTCTGGGATTCTAAGGCATCCTGGTGCTGAGCCCTGCTCCGGGCTGGGCTCTCGCCTCCTCCTCTGGGTGAGCCAAGGCCAGGCGAGGCTTTAAACAAGGACTCTGAATAGTCTGACCCCGGGCAAGGGGCTGGCGCGAGGCTCGGTCTGTGATGCCGACTCCAAAATGCGATTGTGATGTGAGGGAAAAAAAGGTCACATCTTTCTTGTAGTTAATTCAGACCAAAGCCTGCCTGTAGAGGGGAGGCTGCCTGTTGATTTCTAGAAAATGCTGAGACAGCCTCCAACAAGGGAATGAGCCCTGACTCCATGGAAATGAGCAGCATGGTGAAACCAGCCATCCCAAAACCTCCAAATCCAATTCAAAGTACAAAAGCACAGAAGAAACCTTCCAAAATAAGCGGTTCCTGCAGACATCAGTGGGATACCATGTGCCTGCAATTGGGTAGGAAAATGAACTTTCTGTTGTTGCCCCTTGGTTTCTTTGCTCTGGGCAAAAGCCTTTTGCCAAACCCAAACCCGAAGGCTGGCCTGGGGGGGTGGCGGAGGGCTCCCATCGGCACCTGGGCACTGGCAGTGCGTGGGGCTGAGTGTTTGCCGGCTGCTCAAGCACCAGACCAGACCCACGTGCTGGGATCTCCGTGTGGTGCCGTCCTCGCCAGGAGCAAGCCGGGGGTGAAATCGTACTGGAGGCAGCGAAGCTTTGTCTTCCAGCCAGTGACCCTTTCTATTGCCGGCAAAGGTGACACGTCTGGCAGTGACCTCAGTAGAGCGGTGAATTTTTCATCAGCAAATAACCCAGCAGGAGTCACACCTTGCTAGGCTGTGGGAGGCGATGGAAACAGAGCCAAATCCAGTTTAAATGCAGTAATTCCTCTGCTGAAGGTGAGGATATCCAGCTGGGAATTCGCTTTCCAGTGCGAGGGAGCACTGTGAGGGGCAGGAGTGGGAGATTGATCTGCCAGGCTGATTGTGGGGGCGACATGTTTATAAAGAGCCAGTTGGGATAGAGAGGAGAAAGGTGATAACTTGGTAAGGGGAAAAGGAAATACTAACAAATATATATTTTTCTCCAGTATATTTTTCTTCCAAAACACTCCCCTTGGCTGAGGTTGTGAATCATCCTCAGCCACTGTTTGAAATGCCAAGTGTGCCTTGCGCTTTCTGGAGTGATTTATTTTATTTTTTTTTTTAATGGGAGTTGAGCAGCAGGCATTGTGCTGTGCTGCAGCCCCAGCAGCTGCCCGGGTCGTTTTGCCCGTGCCCCCCAGCACCCACACTGACTGCCTGGGGCGGCCTCGCCTCCCTGGCTGTTTTCTTGCAATTATCAATGAAAATACGCCAAGGATGCTTGCTGGTCAGGGTCCAACGTCCCCTGGGTCCCCCAAGCTGGGGGGAGACAGGCAAGTACACTTGATATTGCGTATATCTACTAATTATATTTAAAGACATCAAGTGCTCGTTAACCCCACGGAAGCCATTGCCGACTCTTGTGCTACTCACCGTGTGCATTCAGCGTTTTGTCTCTTGGGGGTTTGCTGCTCGGTGGGGCAGGGTCTGTGCTGTAAGGGCATAGGCATCCAAAATCGGATGTGCAATCCATAAAGCGTAGAAATAATTCCTTTGCTTCTTACCTGTGCTGGGGACCTGTATGTGTATTTCAGCAAAAAAAAAAAAAAAAAAAAAAAAAAAAAAAAAACCAAAAACATAAATCCCATAAAGGGATCTTATTTTCTGTGCTGTTCAGAGCGGTATTTCCTCCTCACCACTCTTGTAGCAGAAACTGGAATAAATTTTTGCATCATGTACATAATCAGCAACAGTCAGAGATGCAGGCAGGGGCTCAGCTTACAAGCAGCCACCCAGTGATTTTATTTTTTTTTTTTTAACATAATGAGATGAAACAAATGAAAATGAGCGTGGGTTTTCTACGTGCTCTTGCCCGTACCAGACAGTTCTTCATCTCGGGTAACAAACCTCCTGGACGCGGGACGGCACCTGGGTTTCCCCTGCAGAAGGGTCTCTTGCCCGGGCAGGGGATGCTAACGCCCCTCCCAGCCCCGCCGAAGCCCCTTTGCCACACGCGGGATTTTCCCTGTGTGGGCCAAGGCGCTGGCTGCTCGGGATGTGATCTGCCAGCCCTCACCTCTCCGTCTCTGCTTCCCCGAGGTGGCCGAGCAGCTCATGACCATCGCCTACGAGAGTGGCGTCAACCTGTTTGACACGGCCGAGGTGTACGCGGCTGGCAAGTAAGTGTGCAGAAAAAAAACTTTGAAAAAATCAAAACAGAGTTCCCTTGTGGCCAGCTGAAGCCTGAAATATATCACTTGAGCCACTTGCTGTTGGTACAGGAAGAAAAATGTCCTGAACAAATGAAAAGTCAGTGTGTTAATGGTGATGAATGGCTGTGCCGGTGACTGCTCCCGGCGTGGGGAGCCGCTCTGGGTGCAGCAGAGCTGATGCTCTTAGTGCTGCCGTGAGATAGGGGGGGAAAAAGTCAATTTATAAACGTATTTGACTTTGGCTGATTTACAGGGCTCTGTATTTAGTGTAAAAGGTGGATGGGACATCCCAGTGTGGGGATGAGGCAGCTCTGCCTTCCCAGAGCGCGGGGGTGCAGGTCCATCCCCGTGGGTGTGGATGGGCAAGGCACTGTGTACGGATGGAGGGGACCCGTCCCAGTCGGCACCAGGTCACTGTCACCCGTGGAGGGGAGGGAAGAGCTGTGGGCTGGGTGGCACCGTCTGCGGTAGGCAGCAGCCACGACGGTACAGCGGGCGCTGAGCATCCTCCCCTCACGCAGGGCTCTCTCTTGCAGGGCTGAGGTCATCCTGGGGAACATCCTGAAGAAGAAGGGCTGGAGGTACCGTACCACTGGACGGCGTTCCCCGCCACCCCCGGGCGCGTGAGAACCCCCCTGGGTTTTACGAAGGATGCGCGTTAGGTGATGCTGGTGCCGCTGTCTCCAGGCAGCCTGATGCTCACACACAGAGCAGCCAGACCTTTCCAGTGCTGAATTAAAATGCTCTCCTGGTTTTTTTTTTTTTTTTGGGAGTGCACATCATCAGCCCGCAGTGTTGCCTCGATCATCTTCTGTGTGTAGCGTGGTTAGCACAGCTTCTGAGCGTCTCCATCATCCTTGCTGCGTGCGGGGTGCCGAGACAGATGATTTCTGTGTCAGCATCCTTATCTGCGTACGTTAGACCGTGTGTTACGAATGCAAAGCTGTGATGGGCCTTCATCTTGGGTAGCCTGGCAGGAGATGATACCTAATTTAAACGAAGCACATTAGCATACGGTGTGTGGCTGCAAGAGCATTTCCATAATCTTTAAAGACCTCCCGCGTGTGTCGTGTTCAGCCGTCACCCAAAGAACGGGTTCTAGCGGTGCTCTCTCCAAAATCAGGAGGTTAATGTTTGGTACGAAATATTCTGGGCACTGTGGAATAAAAAATGTCTAGCCAAAGCTGCAGGAATTGTAAATTGCACACGTGCAGTTATGCAGCAAGGTCTTTTGTGAATGAGAAATCTTTGATTTAATATCAAGTGGGAATTTATAGACTAATTAAATGAATGTATCTCTCTTGGAGTTTTAATAACTCTGGGAATTCTGCATGATAATGAGAAGCACTGGACATGGGTACCAGGAGGGGACAGCGCTATAGCTCTTGGTTTAGGGCTCTGGAGATTGCTTGCTCCAGAATTAAAAACATAACTTTTTTTGTTTGTTCCACCTGAATTAGCTTCAGTTTCGGGACTGCAGCGGACCCAAGCGTGGGAGGAGAAGCAACCTGTTGTAAAAAGGGTTATAGTGATGTGGGAATGCCAGCCCAGAGCCCCGGGCTGTGACACCGGGCACACTGCCGCTGTGGGAAGCCGCTGTGCTGCCGCTTGTCGATGGGCAGCATCCTGCTGGGGTACTTGTATTGTAATTTTTTTTAACAATAGTAATTTTTCTCTTCTGTTTGCAGGAGGTCCAGTCTGGTCATAACAACAAAACTGTACTGGGGTGGAAAGTAAGTCTCTCAGTTACTCCCAACGGTGTGTGCTGCTGCATGCTTTTCCCATTTATCGCTGCACAACCAGGCGGAGATTAATGGTACCTCGGAGGGGTGGTTCATTACTGTCGTTTTTTCTCCTCATTTTTCCAAGTCTTTCAAGGAGTTGGAGCTTGGAAATGTCAGAGAGGCAATAACAGCCAGGCAATAACCAAAGCAGGGCTGTTACACGTTAAATTAACAGTGGTATTACTCGTCCCAGGTGCTGTTGTCATTGAGACTGGGAACACAAGTGAGGCTCAGGGTCTCTCCGTTGCATGAGTTGTAATTTCACTTTTGGGGTGTTTAAACCAGAACCCCCTGCTAGTGCTCCCCGCCAGGCAGCACCAAAGATCTAAAAGCCGTGTACTTGTTTCTCCTTTGCAGAGCTGAAACGGAGCGAGGGCTTTCCAGAAAGCACATCATCGAAGGTACGTGCTGCGCGGGGCAGGGAGGGGTGGGATGTGACCAGCTGGCCCCAGGGCCAATGCTGTCCCATGAGCGGGGTCTGCTGGACCCCTGTGCTTGCTGCTCCCCCGCGCCAGCCCTGCGTGGTGCTGTTCCCAGGGCCAAAATGCACTGAAGGGTTATTCTGGCTTTCCTCCAAAAGCACAAGAAAGTGCATTGCATGCAAAAAGCCTTCTCTACCGTGCCTCTACGCAGCAGTAACCTTTGGGTTTTTGCTATAATAAGCAAGAGCGTTGTCCTTGGCCAGCTGTGCACGCGTTGCTCGCAGATTTATCGCTCATCCATGGCAATCTGGGTTTGCTGCGCGCGGCTTCCCGTCAGCTTCGCACCGTGGTCCTCAAGAACGGCCTCGATCCTGACCGCCGCGAGGCGATGGGAAGGGTTAGAGGGTCTGGAGCTGCTCTGCTGGCACCCCCGGCTGCGGGGCGGTGGGCAGGAGACGTGGCCACGTGGGCTCCCGTGGCAGCACGGGGAGGGATGAGGGTGACAGTGCGTGATGTCAGCTGGCAGAAATAGCGCTGGGAGGGGTGCCAGGGCCCTCAGCACTGCCTCTTCTCAAGGTGCTCAGTTTCTGTGTGCCCGGCTCCTTGTGTCCGGTCCCGCATCCTGCTGAGTGATGCTCGGTGATACTCATCCCTTGGGATTGATTCACCCAGGTCTGAGTCTAATGTGTGCTGCTCATCTTCCTCCTGCTTGCTTTTTTTTGTTCTCTTGGATTGTTGGAGGAGTGAGAGCACATACGTTTTTCTGTATGGACCAGGGCGTTTCCCTCCGGCTTTTCCCGGAGGGCTGTTGGGTCAGGCACTTGAGCACAGCGACTGTGGGCGTAATTGTACCTTGTACAGGACTTTGCATGCAGGACCCACAAAAAGACACATTTCTGTCATATTAAAGATCAGCAGTGTCACCCATGACCTTGTCCTAGTGGGATGTCCCTGGGCTGGCCCCCTATGGGGACCCCAAAAACTCCCCAGGACCCCCCTGTACCCAGGAGTGGATCCCAGACCCAGAAAAGCAGCCAGCAGCACGGGGCCCTGGGCCTGTCTTCTACATAAATTCCGAGTAAAAATAGCTTTTGGGGAAAAGCTGCCTACAGCCATGGAAGGGGGTTACTGGGGGCATCTGGCTGCTGGGGGACATCGGGACAGAAGGGGAGCAGCAGGCTTTGTTGGTAGTTTGACAGTGCGGTGGGGTTCACACCGTGGAATAGGTGGGAGGTGGGTGCTGGTCTCTGCTTAGCAGAAGGTCGCATCCGTCTGCAGAAAATCTGGTTTGCCCATCAGCAATGGCAGCTTTAACTGGCATTTGGCCGTTTGCCTGTTTTATCGCCAGAACCTGCGATGGCCTGTTTGTCACAGCCTTCGACAGCCAGGATTTATCCTGTATGCGTTAAAGCATAGGTTATATGGAAAATAGGACTGCTGTATTTACATATATATATATTTACTACTATATTTAAGGTCCATGTTAGCTGTTTTCTATAAATACATTTAGCAAAAAAGGCCATTTCTCGTCTCAAAACTCAGCAAACATTCTCAAACTGCTCTATTTTGGCTCATTCTTCATGAACATTCCTAAAAAACATTTTGTTCCCAGGAAGATTCATAGAAAATAAGCGTTAGAAATTACGCAGTATCCTTCTCATACACTCTATGGTTGTGTGCATACACAGCAGACGTGTGTATAAATCTCACGAGCTCCGTTTCTCCCACCATGGCTGGGTACCTGCCGGCTCCGTGCTCCTGCCCCGTGCTGATCGTGCTGTTCTTGTCCCTGCTTTGCCATTCCCAGGGCTGAAGGCTTCTCTGCAGAGGCTGCAGCTGGAGTACGTGGACGTCGTCTTCGCCAACCGGCCAGACAACAACACCCCCATGGAAGGTCAGTGGGAGCTTCAGTTCAGGGTTTTTATGTGACTGATGCTGGCTTACGGGCTTAGCCTGACAGTAGGAAATGAAAAACAAGTTTTTATTGAATATTCAAGTGGGGCAGCTTAAATATGAAATACTTTGTGATATCCTGGTGCCTTATCCAGTTACACCTCAATGAAATGGGTTTGTATCTCTTCAAATGAAATTGAAGTTTCCTTTGTGTCCCAGTGATGGCTTTAATGTTGTTCCTTTATTTCCTTTTCCTGACTCCTTCAGATAATGCAAACACAAATTCACTTTTAAGGCAGGCCTTTGTGTCAAACCCATATGTCCCTTCCCCTTGTGTAGCCAGCTCTGGAGAGGGGAGAGAGCCAGCACTAAAACCAGGGCTGTGACCAAACAGAAAGAAGAAACAGTTGGCAAACTTGGGTCAGCTGCCCTGAGCACATGAGCAGCACGAGCTGAGACATCACATCGTCGGTGGGCTCGGCCGAGGGGCCGTGCGAGGACAGGGTGTCCCCGGGGCACGGAGAGCTGGGATGCTCTGCCTGGGGCCTGGGCTCAACCTCACACTGTGGCCGCCCGCCCCTCGGTCCTGGAGGGGAATGGTCCTTGTTAAATTCAGGGAAAGGATGTAGGAGCTTGCAAGGCCCATGAATATCTGTGCGCTTTAATTACATTCCAGAATGGCTGATAACGCGTGGTTGGTACATGGTCATACAGCCCAGATATCCAGGAACCTTCGTCAGTGTGTTCTGGGGTCAGCACCCCATTTAGTGGGCACCAGTTTCCCCTCCTTCTCCTTTCCCACTGGAGTTAGCGCAACCATTCGCACTGTGGCAGAAGACTAGCTTCACAGCTAAATAAAAACCAGCAAGGAGAAAGACTTGCAGGCTGCAGGAGCTGTCATGGATGGGTACGTGTAAATTAAGCAAACCTGGAGCTTGACAGGCTGCTCCAAAGCTTCTGGCTTGACGTTCACCAGCTGTGACGCCCGTCTTCTTTCCGAACGCGGGGCCGCACAACCCGGCACAGGCTGTGTGGATGGCAGCGCTGTGGCCCTGGCCAGTGCCGGCAGTCACGGGTTCAGGGAACTGGCCTGGGATTTTGGGACCAGAGTAGATTTTGTAGTTGCTGGTGAGGCTGAGGAAGATGACATGTTGTATCTGGGAGGGAGAAATGACCTCTCTGCTCAGTCGGCCATCGTCTAACGAGGCAGCGCTGAACACATTGCCTGTGCCCGCGTGGCACAGCTGATCTCGGGCGCTTACGGCTTCTAAGCCGCTGCCGATACTGCTAGCAGCGCCAGAGCTTGGCAACGAGGTACAGACTGTGGTGCTTGGTGAGACTTTGAGCAGGGTGAAACAAGGGACGTTTTTATTATGAATGGTGTGGTGCTGATTCTTCCCATGCACTTCATGCTTTCTTTTTTTTTTCTGGTTCACCTACTAAGCCACTTCCCTCCCTGAGCATCTGCTGAACCATCTGTCACTTCTGAGCTCTCTGGCACGCGCGACGCCTGCCGAGCTCCTTCCACGCGACACGCGATCCCCACTCCACCTCCGCTTTTCCCACCAGCGGGCAGCTGCTCCCTGGGACTCGGGTGGACGGAAGGAGGAGGCAACTAAAAGGGTGGCTGGGAAGTCGGGAGATGCTCCGTGGTTGTCATGGCGTGGTGATGACCTTGGGAGTGTGCAGCTTTCGTCCCAACGGGGAGAGATTTGGCGGTGACCTTAAACGTCCTCCGCTCGTGCCAACGGTGCGGCCATACACTGTAAGGTACAGCCAAATAAACCGAAGGACAAACCTTGACTGCTCACTGCCAGGGGAGGTTGTTCTGGAGGATCTGATGCCCCAACTGTGCTAGCAGATGCTTTTTGTCATCTTGAGTGGCTTCTCCAGCAGATGCGCAGGGCAGCTCTGGCTACAGGCAAGGAGGGTCCCCAGGGTCCCCCGGTGAGATTCCCCCTCTGTCACAGTGCTGGGGGACCACACGCCCACTGTCCTCAGGCCTGGCAAGCAGATGGGGAAGGTGACATGGTTCCTATAAGGGAACCATTAAAACTATGCCTTTTATGCTGCTGGAGGCTGTTTTCTGGGTTTTGAACATTCATTTATATTAAGAAAAATCTCTCGTTCTTATGTGGCGGCAGACCGAGCGGTCCAGGCATGTGCTCCTCACAAATCATCCCATCCCCACACCCATGGGAGCAGGCTCTGGTGAACAAGACGACATGTGTATATATATATATATATATTTTTTTTTTTTTTTTTTCGGAGTTGACTTCAGTTTTTCTTGAAAGAAGTAGAGGTGGGAGAAATGAAAACAACCGTGGACTGAAATGCGTAAGAGGCGTATGATGAAGTGCTTATCAGAATTCGTCAACGGTAGCACGGCAAAAATAGACAACTAAAGGCAGGGAGACGCGGGCGCTGCCGGGCGGGGAGGGAGGAATTGCTGGCCGGCAGCCTGGCACACATGGCACACGTGCAGGAAGCGGGCAGCTGCTTGGGCACGGGGCATTCTGTTGGGTTAATACCTGCCCGAGAATAAAATGCTTAGAAATAGAGAAAAGTATGGCTTTGGCCAAAATGAAGAAGGAAAAAAAATAAGACAGTATCTGGTATATGAACTCTACTCTTCAGTGGGGGAAAACCCCTGAAGGCAGCGTTTCCTGGGAGCAGAGATCTCCCTTTCAGTGGGAAGGCAGATGCTGGGCACAAGAGGCACGGTGTCTCGTACAGCCCTCTGTGGTTGTCAACGGAGACCTCACCATCCTCAGCTGCTTGGCGCTGTCTGCAAAAGACATCTCACAGCAACCTCAAGATTGGCAGTGTAATCTCTCCTCTGACAACTCCTTTTATTTTTTTTTTTTTTTTCCATAAATAGATGAGGATCCTCAGGATATAAGAGGCTCTTGATCTTGTGAGAGTGATGCCCGCAGTGGTGGTCCAGGTGACAGCAGCCACGCCAAGGGTCGTGGTAAACACACAGGGCTTCTCCGCAGAGCCTGGGGCATGGCCAGAGGCCTTCCACTGCAGTTGGGTGGGTCAGCAGGCTTAAAAATGAATTGCAAGCAGTGAGCAAGGGGCTATTTGCTTTATAGCATCAGCAAGGCATCCCACCAGGCTCTGTAACCTCCTGGGCAGCTGTGAGGGATAGACAATATTTCCTTCTTTCGCAGAGGTGCCGCCCGCTCGTCCCGCAGGGAGTGCAGCAGAGCGGTTTTCAACCATCCTGCTCTGTAATTTTATTGCTAGCATCCTAATATTCCTTGTAAAAAGAAGTGGAACTAAATATTTGCTTTTAGTAACCAAATTTTAAAATAAATTTGACTTTTTTTTTTTTAGTATAGTTTTCAACTGTGCTGCCCTCTTGTGTTAAATTTTAAAAGGAAAATTATCATAAGGCAGTGGTTGGTGATAGCCAGTTGGTAACGGCAGTTTTTGAACAAGTGTAGGATAAATATCTTTACATTCACACTGTCAATGCTGCTTCATCCGTGCTCGGGCAGGAGAACACAGCAAAACCTGTTTAATGCCAAGCTGCTCAGGCTTCTCTGCATCTGTAAGTGGCTTTGGGAGGATCTGGTGCTGAAAATTGGGCTTTGCGGTTCTCATACTTCTTTCTTTTTCCCCCTCCTTTAGAAATTGTCCGAGCGATGACACACGTGATTAACCAAGGCATGGCCATGTACTGGGGAACGTCGCGCTGGAGCGCTATGGAGATCATGGTAAAGCCGTTTTTCAGGAAAGCGCGGACACTTGGTAATTCTGTGTCTGAAAGCAGCGCGGGGAGCTGAACCATGAGCGTGTGTCCGGGCTGGGGATGCTTGTGTTTTTCTCTATCCAGCATCCTTTCACCTAAAATGACTTTAAAACCTCTTGTGGAACAAGCCCAGCGTTCAGTCGGAGAAGGTGGGCCGATCTGGTGGGGTTGGGTGTCCTGGCTCGGTTAACGGGAGTTTGCTTCGCGTTGGTTTTACTCAGCTGACTCCAAGGCTTTTGGTCAAGCGCTGTTTCTGGCGCAGGCGCTCAAGGAGCGTTGGCTGGTGGGTTGCATCCTGTGAGATTATTTTAGTTAATGAAGTATTTTGTCTCCCACTTTCTTTTCTCCAGGAAGCCTACTCCGTCGCCAGGCAGTTTAACATGATACCGCCCGTGTGCGAGCAAGCTGAGTACCACCTCTTCCAAAGAGAGAAAGTGGAGGTTCAGCTGCCAGAGTTATATCATAAAATAGGTGAGGCTGGGGCTGCCGTGCCTTGCAGCTATCTCATTTGCAGAAGGAAATACAGGCATCGGCAGCATCCTTCTGGAAAACACTGACTGAACATTGCTGCCAGCAGGGATATAAACAAGAAGCAATTGTTTTGCTTTTATTTTTTTAGTTGAAAGTCCTATTTTTGACATAACTCTGATTCCTCCCAGTCCCCTAAAATCCCCTCCTCTGGTTTCTCCACAGGGGTTGGAGCGATGACGTGGTCTCCGCTAGCCTGTGGGATCATCTCAGGGAAATATGGCAATGGCGTTCCGGAGAGCTCAAGGGCTGCACTAAAGGTATTTTTTTTTGGTTGCGTGGTTCAGAAAAGTAGACGTGCCACTCTTGTGAGGGCAGGAAAATAACAAAGGGAAAAGAGATCCCTGGCGAGAAGGCTAGCTGCTATCGATAGATCAGCTCGGTTTCTCTGGCAACCGCGCTCCAACGCGCGGGGGAATCTGGGTTATGAGGACACTGGGGTTCCCGCCGCAGTGAGCTGGGGGCTGTCACCACCCTCGTGTTGACCAGAAATTGCTGAGGAGAACGCACGAGCCCAGGGTTTCTGTTGGGCTGGGTGCTCCCGGCTGACGTTGAGTGACACGGCTGCTGTGACTTCAGACCCTCTCAACTGTACGCAGCGGAGAAAACAGACTGGGACGTTGTTTTTCTGGGCTCCAGCCTGGTGGGGAGGGCACGAGGGGAGCTCAGCCCCGCAGCATCCCTCTGGGGAGCCCGGGCAGACCCCAGCGCCTGTGAAGCCTGCGGGTCCCTGGGCTGGGGGTCCTGTCCTTTACTGGGCAGGGTGGCAGCCCTCTCTAACTGGTTTGGAGCGGCAGCGTCACCACAGCGCTTGGTTTCTCCCACAATTATCCAGATTTTATTCTTACGGAGGGTTACAGGGTCTCCTCACACACTGTGCCTGTGGCAGGCATATTGTTTGGCGGTTTGAAAAATGGCAGAGCATTGAAATGTCATGGATTTTGGAAAAAAAAACAACCAAAACAATATTTGAGGCTCTGTATCGGCTGATGTGCAAAAGCCAACACCGCCAGACAAGTGCCAGCAGACTGACGTACGTCCCTGTGCCAGTTTTTGCTCAGTTTGGTGCTTTTCAAAGGAAAGATGCAGTCTACGCTGACTTGCTTACAAAGGACAGCGTTTTCAAATGTGGTATTTCATTGTATTTGGGATTTTATTTTTTTTTTTTTTTTCCCAAAATAAAATAAGTTATTTGGTAGAAGCTGGGTAAGGAGGGGGTGTTGCAGAGAGAGATGTGAATTAAATTGGTAGGAATGGAGCAGAATCAAGTTTCAAGTCTGGAGCTGGGAGAACTGCAATCTCACCTTTATTTAACTTTTAAATCTTGAACAGTAATAGCAAAGCTCAAACAAGATCAGATATTTCAGGGTTTTTTTTTGAAGGGGGCAGGGTGTCAATCTTCTCCAGTTTACTAGTATTTCACTTTTTTCAACTCGGTGGTGGAACCCAGTTGTCCAACAATAAAAGTGAGGAGGTTCCAGACCGCGTCCGTCAGTCGCATAAAGGCAGAGCCTACAGCCATAGGCTCACGCCAGACATCCCGGCCCTGGCGTAACTGCTTCGGGTCGCAAAGCGCTGCGTTACCCAGCCTCTGTTGCCTCCTGGGTTGGATATGGATTTTTAGGAGTTGTTAATAATTGCCTTAAGCTTTCCGTTGCGGAAGATGAAAGCTAACAGTCGATCACAATGTCATTCCCTTCCAGTGCTACCAGTGGCTGAAGGAGAAAATCGTGAGCGAGGAAGGCAGAAAGCAGCAGGGGAAGCTGAAAGACCTCTCGCCCATCGCCGAGCGCCTCGGGTGCACGCTGCCTCAGCTGGCCGTCGGTAGGAGATGGGCTGGGACGAACTCGTCGGCCTCAAGTAGGAGAAGGGATGGCTTTGTCTCTGCAGCATCTATAGATCAACTTTTTTTTTTTTTTTAATTTAAAATAGTTAAATGATAACTTACTAGCAGGAGTTATGGAACAAAATGGCAGAAATACGGAAAAAATGATTCCCAGTTCAAATAGTGAAGAGGTGAATCCCTGTGATTCATGATAGGAAAAAAAACAAATGCCCAATTAAGACAACTGCTTGTCAGGGACCAGGGTCAGAGGGGACACTGGAAGATCTGCTGTGTGGTTTGCATCCCATGCTGCTGCTTCCTGGTAGTGCCAGAGGAGAAAAGTGAAGGTTGAGACAAATGCTGTCATCCTTTTTCAACTAGAGATAGAAGCGCTGACAAACATTAGGAATATTAATAATGTCATGTGGTGAATTCCTGACCACCTTCTGACTTTATTCCCAGCATGGTGTCTGAGGAACGAGGGGGTGAGCTCCGTCCTTCTAGGATCCTCCAACCCAGAGCAGCTGATAGAGAACCTCGGAGCCATACAGGCGAGTGCGGGTGGTGGGGACACCTCAGCAGGGGCGGGGGGGAGCTACTGCCCAGCATAATCTAGCTGAAAAAGCAGGGGACCCAGTTCCAGGACAGATAAATCCTGCACTAAGTCACCCCCAGGGCATGTGTCACTTGCACCCACCTTAGTTATTCTCTGTTTTTCACGATAAGAACTTCCTCTGATGCTTGCACTGCCAGCTTGTGTTCCGCTGCAGCTGGGCAATATTGTGCGTATAAAGTCTAGGAGCACTACTGTGGTTCTCTCAGAGCATAAAGATACTACAGTAGTTTTTTCTTTAAGTAATATGGATGTTCAAATATATGTTACACAAAAAAAAAAAAACCCCAGAGGAAACATGACTTCATAAAATCTAGATTTAAGCTTGGCAAAACCTTTAATGGAAGCTGGATTAAACACCAGTTTTCTCCTACCCCAGGTCCTTCCAAAGATGACGTCCCACATCGTAAACGAAATAGATAACATCCTGGGAAATAAGCCCTACAGCAAGAAGGACTACAGATCATAACGCGATGCATGACTTCCCCGGACTGCATGGTTCTAAAGTGCTCTGCACAGGAGTCCAGCCCCGAATTAATATCCAGTCATGAGAATCATTCAGCAGCTTGCTGCTCGGTGTCTACTGTCACTGGATCCTTCGAGATGTGTGCTGTTGCTACTAATCTGCAGTGAAATTGAAAAGCACAGTTGATCTCTCTTCTAACCAAGAATGATCTTGTATTTTCTTACCTTCGACTGAATGGGTTAATTTTTACTTTACTCCTAGCACCTCATGCTTGTGCTGTCAGAAACACGTGTAAAGCAAAAAAATAATTTATAACCTTCAGGTACTTGGTAATTAAAGAAGGATGTACAGATCTATTTTTTCAATGAAGAAAAGCCAGACACAACTTAAGGTTTTAATAAAACCACATTTGGGGAATCTCAACTATCAAGTTTCTTCAGGTTAACAGATAGAAGGGGCAAGCTCAAATTTTCAGTTTTCTTTTTTATGCTGAATATATGCTTTAGATTTTGTTTGTAGTTGAATAAAGGGCGTAAGACAGAGAATTAGTTAGAAATTAGATAGCTCAACTCCTAACTATACAGTTATTTCAGCTGTGGAGTGCTCCTGGGAAGTATTTCTGAGTACAGACCAGAAGGGCACAGATAGAAAACTCAAATACGCATGTTAGGTTCATAAAAGAATGGCTGTTTGCAAAATTCTAATTCTACATAAACCTCCAGCCAAGAAATCCATGATAAAATACTGGGGTTTGTATTTATAGAAACTTGCCTCTACTTCTGCCTGCTTGTAGATATAGCTATTGCAAATGTCAATATTCATGTGCTTTTAAGGATATAGGTGCTTATAAATATATATAATAAATAGCTGCTGAAAAATACCAGAAAAAAATCAGGTACGTACTTCGGTGGAGGGTCGCGTTTGCTTTAACTTGTTCTGGAACCAGGCATAAGTAAATGCATAGTATTTTTAAGACACCGTTTACACGGGTAGGAGGTTTTTTTGTGACTATTTCATCCCTCTCCAGGAGTTGACAGTAAGCACTTACATACTAATTTCCCCATCTGAAGAACCACGCCGTGTTTTACCATGAGTTTGCTTTGTAAAACGCACCTCTGATTTCAGTAAATACTTCTCGCTCGTACGGAATCGCGTCCTTCGGGCTCCCTTCCCAGGGGTCCGGCTGTGTACGGTATCTGCAGGACCCGTGTATTCCATTCCCCTCCGCTCCAGGCTATCTGCAGCGCGCGAGCGGCGCTCCGCGGGCCGCGTCAGCAGGCGCCAGTACTTGAGTCGTCTCCTCCTGTACTTAATCCCATGAGCTGTGGTACGTGTAGATGAACTTAGCTGCTGTATAGCCAGAAACGCAGCCTTTGACTTCTGCTTGGATACAATAAAAGCATTTTGTGCATCTGATCTCATACTTAGAGCCCTGTTACTAACAGCGAGACCGATTTTGAACAGCAGAATTAACTATTTCAGTATTTTAAAATCTGCTTCACCGGCAGCACGAAGACTTTGACCATTATACAGGTAACAGCTTTATTGTTTGAACAGGGTAATTATTGCCCCAGCAGCAGACCAGCTCCCTTTCGTACCTCTGGAGGTACAATTTGATGTCCTCTCTTCCCCTTCTCAGACACATGGGAATCCAACAATGTATTAAAAATATATTCATTCCCGATCTTCCTTTTTTTTTTTTTAAATTGAAAACAAGATGACATTATCCCTTACTTGGAGCAAAAGCTTAAAAATTAGCTTGCCAAACGCTCTGAGGGCAACGGGATGCCGAGCATTTAGCTTCAGGCTGAACTTGGGCATTACTCTGGAGAAACCGGGTACAGCTTGTAGTGGACATTGCGAGGGGAAAAGCACCCAGCCATCCTCAAAAGCAACAAAAAACCCACCAGGGCTTTTCTGTGAAGAAGTCCATGAAAAGGCTTGGCTTTCTGTAGAAAACAACGCACCCCAGCCACCCGCTTGTGTTTCAGGCTGTCAGTGCTGCCAAGTTCTCTCCCCAGGACAATTCCGACACGCGCTATGCTCCAGGCGTCACCAACTGCCACTGCTACAACACACGAAGGTAAGATCAAAAGCTGATGATAAAAGATTGTGAACTGACAGTAATAGCAGCAGAAAGTGCTGCTTCAAATCACTTTTCTCCAGATGGAGATTTCCTGGAAAATACACCCGCTGCCTTCTGAAACGCCTGGCAGGGCAGTCTTCTCCCTAGCAAGGCTGACAGGTAAAATGAGGATGTTAACGTTGGCTGCTCGCGTGTCTGGATTTAAGTACGGAGTATTTTTGGTAGGAGCTCAGCAAATCACCAGTGCCCAGCAAAACAGCAACATTCAAGTCTTGTTCTTGCAGAGCGGTCAACTTGGCCTCCTGTTTGATTCTGACCAGTTACAGAAGTTTGTTAGAAATCTGTTACATGTGCTAAAGACTAAAACGCACTCAACTTGTATCCTTTATAGTAAGTGACAGGCTGAGGAAATTAAAGTTATGCAAGGCAGGCACCAACAACATACGAAGTCTCCTTGCAGTAGCAAATAAGCAGGGATGTGTTAAAAAATTCATGTATTTGGAGGGAAAACAAGTTAATTGGAAGAGTGTTAAATGACCAACTAGAAAAGTAATTTTGATGGCAGGTCTAAAGTACACCAAAACCCCTGGGATTTCAATGATGTAAGCATACAAATAGCACTACTCTTACTGGGAACCAAAGTAAGAGTAAATAATGGAGGGGAGAGTTGAGATGGAAGAGCCCCACCCAACGGATGCTGAAGGGGAGAAGTGTTGTGACAGCGGGCACGGAGTAGTTAGGCGATGGTTTTGTGAGGCTGTCCTGGTTGCATTTGTCAGAAATAGACCCTCAGAACTCAGCATGGTCTAAGGCAAGGCAGATACACCGGCTCCTGCACGTCAGAATCTTCATTTGACTATATTTACATAAACACAAATCCTATTGAAGTAAAGATTATCAAAGTAATTGTTAGAATAATTGTTACAATAAATCTGATTATAAGCTTCCTCTTTCTGCCCGGTTGAGGATTCCAAGCCTGTACAGCAATATCCAACTTCTGCAGGAGAACTCCATTAGCAGTAGTAGAGTTTAGCATTTAACACAGCAGCTGCTTCAGTGATAGCATGAAAAAAGGAAAAGGATTGTCTGATAAACCCATTATAAAAAAACAGCTTAAGTATTTCTGTTAAGCTGTGCCAGAAAGACTGGCAAGTTTTTTTTTATTTACAACTTTAGACATAAATGAAAAACAAAACAAACCCCAAAAAACATTCAAACCACTTCAAAAGCATTTTTTCTAGTAGGTTTAGGTTTTGTCCTGACTCCAAGTTACTTAAAAGTGAGGAGGATTTGCAATGAAAACAGCGTGTATGCTAACTTGTAGAGTGCTCCTCTCTTCTGGAAGCAAAGAGCTGACAGACCTACCCGCACTGCTTGCCCATGAAAATACCCATTTTTTTTAAATTTAAGAATGGAAATACAAGGAATTAAATGACAAAAAAAACCCCTGCATTTTTTATTAAAACTTTTCAAGTTACAATGATAAAAGGAGGACTGTCACTTTTTCTGACCAGGGATGTTGGTTCGGTTACCAGCGTGGCAGGGGAGCTGTCGGAGGTTTTCGGCAGAGCCGTTTGCGCTCTGGCAGCGCTCCCTCCCGGGGCGCTCGTCTGCGGTGCCACCCCCCCTCGCCGTGCTTCAGAAAGGTCACAGCTGGCAACCACTCACACACCATTTCCTTTCTTTGCCAAGTAAAAAAAGGGATTAGCTCAGTTATTGAATAATACCATGTAAGGATACCAAAAGCAATATAATTCCCTCCCCCCATACCCTCAAGCAGTCACACTATAAAAAAAAAAAAGTATTCCTACTCCACCCTCAAACTTTTGTACGGCAGTTGAATCCTCTCACAGAAATAAATTGGTGTGGGTTCTTTTTTTTTATTTTTCTACTTGGATCCTGTGGACAGCAGAGCAATGAGTCCAGATGAAGCACTAATAGAAAGAATATAGTTTCTGTAGGGAAGAGGTTAAGGACACACACTTGTGCACGTACCACGTATTCTGTAGAGAACATTCAGTAGAGGCTTTACGAAAAACAAGGGATCGAAATGGTTTTCTTCTGCAGGGGTCTTCAAACTGCAACACTGTGACCTGAAACACAGCTTACAATCAAGGTGTTGGCAGAACGCTGAAGTGTTCTTAACTTCAAAATGAAGACATCCATAAAATTTAGCCTGTTCTCTTAAAAGTGTTTGTAATTGGTTAAATACAGAAGATCTTTAACATATGCAGCCCCCACTGGCAGTGCTTAAGTAACAAAAACTTCTATTTGTGAACTGACTGAAACTAAACAGTCACGTACCGTAAGAGCACCTGCCAACTAACGCTGACGCACTGTTCCTCTGAGAACACGAGCTGCCTCCTCCTTCCAAATCACAACTGAAATCAGGGATTTCTGTTTACTGTCCAAGTGATATCCTCAAAACATCTCATGTCAGATGTTAAACTTCCACGTGAGCAGGAGATGTTTTTTGTATTCTCTACTGTTACGTTCCCGTGTTTCTAGGCTGAGGGACTGCAGGGACTGCACGTATCGACAGAACGATCTCACAACGCGCACGGCCACTACAGCGACTGACGACAGCAAGCAGGAGCGGGAGCCTGGCTGCTTCGAGCGCCGCAATAAAGGATACACGGTGGGGTTGAAGTTCTTCAGCACAAAAAATGAAGCAATGATGACCAAGACCAGGAAGAGAGTATTGTTGTAGAAGATGGAAAAAGTTGTCGCTTCATAATCGGCAACCTCATTTTTCTTCCACAGAATTCTAGGGAGAAGCAGAGACATTATTTCGGGGACGTTCAGGTCAATGCATGTCCTGGCACACCCACCATCACGAAGCGACTGGCACCCAGAGGAGCAGCAAACCACACGCTGCTGCTCTTGTCACAGCCAGCTCCTGAAGGAGCGCGGCAGGAACTGCGGCTTGTTAGTTAATACGACAAAACCCTGCGCACGCTCGCACGCGTGAGCGACCCGTGCTTGTTCTCCCACCAGGCACATCAAACCCCCCCTCTGTGAGCGGGCATGTGTGAGATGAACAGAGCTGACGGTACAGCTCCTGCTTACGCAGAGACAGCCAGGGCCAAGCAGCAGTCCCTAGCATCCCACCCCAGCCGTAGGGACAGCGGGCAGGACTAGGGCAGGGGAAGGAACGCGGAGGATTACCTCTCGTCCTTCTCCTTTCGGGACATCTTCCTATTGTCTGCCTCAGACAGCTTGCGGGTAACTTCTTTGGAAACAGCGTCTTCTCTTTTCTGTGCTACTCTGTGGGAAACACCACGCACCTTAAAGCTGAACAATGAAAAAAAACCAAACAAAAAAACCCAAAAACCAAAACAACCTAGGGAGAGACAAATTGTATTTACAGGGAAGAATAAACCTTTGCCAGGACAGTAAAAAGTTTTGCCAAGCTGAAGGGCCAACAAGTAATAAACCAATTACTAAAAGTATTAGTCAAATATTGGGTTTTTTTTTTTATTATTACAGTAATTTTGCTGTTTCGTTGTACTCTTAGCTGACAAGATGAGTCTATACCATAATTACAAGAGAGATGACAGAAACCAATTAGGAGATACTTCTGCAGAATATAGTTTTTGGAGTAAGATTTCAGACATTCTTACTCACAAAACAACATTTGTGAATACTGGTTTTGTTAAATTAATCAATAATAAGTGCTACTTCAAATAGTCATCACACTTACTTGTGTTTGAGAACAAACTTGACGTTCTTATAGGCGAAAGCTACCAGATAGGTACTGATGAGGGTCATTACGCTATACAGGACTGCAGACTGAACAAGATCCATGTGCCATATCCTCCAGTAAAGCCCTTAAAAGAAAACAGAAAAAAATATTTTGAGTGCTTTCTTCCTCCAAGAAAAACGCTCCCTCTGGAGTCCTGCGCAGCTTACTAGCTTTGTAATTTGGCACTGGCTCTGCCAGATCAAAGCCAGCTCCTGCAAAATCCGTTGCGGGGTTTCCAAGCGGCATTAAAAAATACTTTGGAATCGAGAAATCTGCTTTGCTTTTGCCTGAAAGGGGCCGCGGGAGACCACGTCGAACGCGGCTCGGAAGCAGCCCAGCGCGGCCGGGTGGCGCTGGAGCTGACACGTCAGTGTTCCACCGTCTGCTCGCCCATCTTCACACCCCGCACCCCGCCGCCCTGCCCGCCGTCCCGAGCGGCACCGTTTCGGAAGCCTGGTCCAGCACGGCGCGGAGACGGCCAGCGCGATCCCGCCCGGGGTGGGCTCAGCGCCGGCCAGGCCCGGGCCGGGGTCGGCCCCAGCGGCCCGAGGACCCCCCCCCCC
>WHYT01014115.1:57187-70123 GCA_009806455.1 Tetrax tetrax
TTTTTTTTTTTTTTTTAACACACTCAAGTCTTTTAAAAAACATCTTTTAAAAAAAAAAAAATCTGAAAAACTGTTTTAACTGTTGGAAGTGTTTCCTGGTCTCTCCCCCCACAACTATCTTGGGAAGTGACCCGCACAGCTTTGTGTACGGGCCCAGCTGCAGTTTGTGGTGATGGCACGGGGGAGCCCGCAGGAATTTGGGGACTGGCAGTTGTTTGAAAGTGTGGAGGGCTCGCCGGTGAGACGCAGCTGTAGGGACCTTTCCCTGATGGCCTGGGGTGAATGTAGCACTCCTCTCTTGGGACAATGCTTTTTCCTTAACATTTTTGAGGAAAAATTATTTAACAAAGTGTGTAACTCTTTAGAATTTAACCAGAGTCATTCTCCCACTTATTTCCCCCTGTTACAAATACTCTTTGCTTGCAACAAAAGATACGCGGTGCGTGCGGTGAGGAAATGCTAGTTGGAAATGAAGTTATACGATCGAAACCCATAATTCTGGGTTATGACAGAGATCTACAAACATTTAAGTGCCATAGGACTCTGCTGTTGGACCTTGTAATACATTTCTCTCCAAACTGAGAGTGCATTTTCATGATTCAAAGTGCATTGAACGCAGCGTGCTAGCAGAACGATGTCGCTAATGTCATGTTATCTACAGGCACCTCTGGCAGTGATGCTTCTCCGAACGAGACGTTCCTTCCTGGCTCGGAAAGACCCCTCCAGCAGAGATTCCCGAGCTGGGCCAGCCGATGGGATGAGCGCAGGAGCTCTGAGTACCAGCAGAAACACCGGTGAGTAGGAGCGTGGCCGTGCCTGTGTGCCGAAAGCGGGCCTGTGGCTCCCCGCCCGCCGCCGCCGGGCACCCAGCCTTCCCCCTGCTCCTCGTCACACGGGTGGTGGCACCTGTCAGGGGCAATCCCGCTGGGAAAGGTGTGTCCTACGCGATCCGTAAGGCGGTGTGCGTCGCCCTGCAGCCGCAGTTACCTGGCACACCTGGCTTTCCTCTGCCTAGGCACTACCTTTAGGCGTTGTCCCTCAGAGGTGCTTTCAGTGCTGTTGATCGGTTGAGGTGGCTCCCCCACCTACCTGGACTATAATATTATTGAGCTGTGTATTTTGCATTTATAAATATTTCTGTGGCTGTCTTAAAATGGAAAAAATAAGATTTTTTAGTATGGAGTTCTGACTTTTTTTGAAGAAAAATTATTTTCTCTGTAGAAATCGTTGAAGTCATCAGAGATGTTTTAGTGGATTGTTAATTCAAGATCTTTAAGCACCTCAAGATGGATGCATGTATTTCTCTGGGTTGCAAAATTGCCCAACTTTTACTGATTCGTTTCTTTTTTATGAGTACGTTGTTACCTGAAGCGCGTGGATACCTCTTCCTCCTAACGTCTCTGTTCCGTATGCCCTGCCTCTCTGGGTTATAGCAGCCTGTTCTGAAATGGCTGCAGCAATCCCGGCTCCCACTGGTGGGAAATGCTGTTTGTGGCATTCTGAAATCCATCCTGAGGATGGTCCTGCAACGGCAGCGGAGATCAGCCCTGTTTGTAAAACAGCCCTGTTTGTAAAACAGCTTAAAACTAAATGCGTAGTAGGTAACGTCGCTGTTGGGTCAATGTTACCAACCAGAAGAATTTTCTTATTCAAGAACGTTGCTGGAGTTGCATGAAGTAGTTGGAAATCATGGGAAAGATTTAAGATTGTTTTTAGACTCAGATGTGATCATTGACTGTTCTTGCCCAGATTCCTTCCTTCTGCTCATCTGGGTAAATTCATTTTGTGTTGTGGCGGAATGTACTTAAATCCAACCTTTTGTTCGTGGTTTGAATTTGCATGGGAAGGATGCTGTCATTCTGGAACAAGATCTGCCTGCTGACCATCTGTCTCTCCATTAGGATGAAGTATGACAGTGAAATGATGAAAGGTTTTCTTGAAAAAACAAACGAGCACTTTGCTGTTTTAAAAATCCTGGCGCTAGCAAACTGTAGCTTTAAGCAGAACACTGCATACAACAAAAGTGTCACCGAAGCTTCATATTCGCTTTAAGTATGTCATAGCTGCTTCCCCAAAAGTAAATTGGGCCACCGATTTCTGTCAAAACAATTCAAGCTTTTGTTTAAGTGTCTAAATCTGCAGTGTGCTGACTGCATCTTGTCTGAACCCTCATCCAGAAGCCGTTGGGAACATAAGGCAGCAAAGGAACAATGGCTCTGTGACCTAAAAGCAAAAGTTCTCCTGATGACAGAAATATTAATGCTGTTATCTTTGTAACTTAGACAGTGTGTTTCTTACCAAATTTCTTTCTAAAACAGAGAAACTGTGATAAATATTCTGGAAATACACAGATTATCTTTACTGCTCTTGCTTTTTCTCTAAATCTCCAAGCTGGACCAAGCCGAATACACTTTAAATGAGGGCAGTGGTAATTCCCAGCTGGATTTGTTTCATCTGTTTTATTGTTGGCACTTATCTGTTTGAAGTATAGACTCCAAAACACATTTGTGTTGGGTGGAAAGTAGACTCCCCAAAGCAGGTGATTAACGGTAAATAAGTCTGCTCATTAGCAAGGTTTTAGTTGTCGTCGTCTGTGCTAATATGAATCGTAATGTCCCCAGGTCGAAGAATGGTTTTCATTAATATAACTATCTTACAAAAAAAACCCAAACCAACAAATCCCTAGTGAGTCTATAACTTATTACTAGGGTTTTCTCAGTTGGTTAATTTGTGCCATCTCTTCCTTTAGGTGTCAAAATCGTAAAAGAAGGAGAAATCCCTGTCAGACAGCACAGCCAGGGAGCAAACTCAGGTGGGTCGGGCACTGGAACTGGCTGCCTGGGGCCGTGGTGGAGTCTCCGTCCCTGGAGCTGTAGACGTGGTGCCTAGGGACATGGTTTAGTGGACGTGGTGGTGTTGGGTTGACAGCTGGACCGAATGATCTTGGAGGTCTCTTCCAACCTTAAAGATTCTGTGATTCTAAGAACAGAACCAGAAAGCTGTTGCGGTTGCTCTTTCTGTTGCCATAACGGCGCCAGGACTGAAGAGCTGTGAGTCCTCGTGGCTCCGCTGGCAAACAGGAGTGCAGCGATACGGAGTTGTTCAGGTTCCTTTTCTCCCGCGTGTCTCCGGCAGGTCAGTGCAGGGGTGTGGCAGATCTCTGGACTGCAGGGGGGGAGGAGCTGGGCATTCCTCAGCTGGGTGCCAGAGGTTGTGTAGCTGTGCGTACGGAGCCAGCGGTCTTGAACATCCACAGAGAGATGGTTTCTGCGCGTAAGACTTCTCAACAGTGTTGGAAATGCTGCAGTGCCTTGAGCAGTGGTTCTTTCTTGTCATAGCTCTGCTGAAAAGATTGTATGATCGTACAGCTTGATGGTTTATACAGTCCCTCTAATCTAATTCAAAAGCTCTTGATAACTGGTTTTTAGCTCGCAAAACCTGTGGAAAAAACCTCCCTTGGGAGAACTTACAGAACTTAACAGAAGGATTCTTAAAAACCGTCAGACAGAAACGTGACTTTTTCAGGATGGCGATCACCATCACGTCCTAACAATAACAATTGTATCAAAAAGAAATACTGATTGGCAAGAATCTCGAGTCCCACAAAAAATATTTGTGATTAAAATCCATGTCGGCCCAGCAGTGATTATAGCTGATGGCTGTGTTGTTGTACAACTCATGTTCGTAAAAGTAACACAGAACATTGTGTGCTGTGTGGAATTACAGTGCACGCCCGTCATATCTCCATAACAAAACAAATGTTCTCACTGTGGTCTTTGATACACCCTCCCTGTTCTTTGCTTTTATAACATTAGTTTGTCAGAGTAAATCTTCAGAGATACTTGATATTGTAAAATTGTTTATTTCAGCTGGTTGTAGAATGTAAGACAGCAATGAGTCCAGCTGTCTTTCAGAAAAGGAGAGTCCCATTTCTTTGATGTTCTCTCCAGATGCTTGCACATGTTTTTGTCAATAGCACCAGTGCTGTATATTCTGTTATACTTGGGGGTGTGTGTGTTTTCGTCTTTTTAAGTTGGCCTAAAAAGGATATTGTGCCTTTGGCCAGAGCTGAAGCATCTGTGCAGTCTCGTGCATCTTTTTCAGTTTATTATCTGTATGCTAGGACCCTATGGATTTTAGTTTAAATCACCCCACAGCCAGAGGAGTGATCCCACTCGTGTGAAGATACCTTTTTATTTTCCATATGCGACTACGTTGTGAGCCTGCATCCAAAGCTAAAGCATAAACTTGGCTGACCTTGCAGCCATTAATTTTGCTGCCTACTTACCAACCATTCTGGTTTTGTTTCCTTCTCTAAAAGGGTTTTTGTTAGGCACAGAAACAATATCTGTTATTCCCTTTCAGTAACCATTTCACTACCAAGTCCTCTGGGGGGGATCACTTCCTTTTGCACTTGTTAATTGTTCTAGCTGAACCGTTTCACTTCATATATCCAGAAGATCTCTGTCTACTCTGTTGTTTTAACTTAAGTAATTCCCTGAAATTGAGAACATTTCCTAGCAGTGTAAATACAGCCTAAAAAGTTTGTGACTAAGACTTAATTTTGCAGCTGTCTATTGCAGTTCTCGAGGGAAATTGTGCACTCTTCTCACTCTGACTAGAAGAAATCTGGATGGATTTCTTCCCACGTTTCCTCTTACACTCCCTGCTGCACCCCCTCCCCACAACTTGCTAGCTGGGAAATAAATTCCCTAGTTTTTAAAACTGCTAGGTTTTCACATTCACATCTGAATCTAAATTCAAACTAACTTTCTCCAGAGTCAGTGGACTAAACTATGCTCAAGAATTACAGCAGAGCAAAAGCTTCACTACAGTTAAGACTGCAAAATCCCTCTTTGTTCAGAATTGAACTGTTCTAATATTCTGAAATCCCCTGTGTTTACTTGGATGTGTTGAAATTTATCATGCAGTAAGGGATTAGTGCTCTGAGTTTTGGATCAGCTGATGGGGCATTGTTGAAATACAAAAGAAAAGCCGCCTTTGAGTAAACATGCCTGACGCTCATAAACTGAGCAGCTTCTGCTATTTCTGTGTGAACTCACTGGATGAGAAGCTTTCCAATTCTTATCTGTGTGCTGTGTGTTTTTGTGGAGCATGCTGTGGTGCCTGAGGTTTAAAATTGGAGACATAATCTGGCCGTATTATTTTTCAGCCAGATTAGTTCCTCGATGTGGTTTAGAACGTAGCCCCCAAAAAGCACAGCTGTCACAGCTGGAGGGGTGGTCTGGGGGCTGTCTTGAACCAGCGTTGTTTCCAGGCAGAGTTTTGTGAGGACAGCTTTCATCAGAGTATGAATTTTAGAAGAATGTGTGAAGGGGAGGAGAATGCCGGAGATCTCCTTCTCTGTGTTGCGAAAAGGGAAGATCATTGCAATAATCACTGCGGTGAACGAAGTGGAGCACGTTATCCAGTGCTGTTGCTTCATGAGCTGTTCTCTTTTACCTTCTGAGAACATCGCATTGAAATAATGGATGGCTATGCTCACTTTTAATTTCTAAAAGCTGGAAATTGCTGGATTTCTGTGACGCTGTATCTGCAGGGAGCTCACTGTAGCATATGTGACCCATTTTTGGTGTCTTGAAATGGTCTCATCTGCTCCAGTTTCCTCCTTTAGCTTTTTAAAATTTTGGCTTGATAGGTTCTTGTGTGTGTAGACCAAATGAATGAAATAATGTCTGTAAAAAGATTCTCAGGGGGGTGGCTTGCTCAGCGTTTATCTCGGAGCATGGAACTGGCCACGCTTTGGAAAAGCAGTATCAAATAGAGTATTTGGAAAGTAACTCAACTCTGCGGGTAAGACTGAACCTAGCCTTCAAGATTTAGGCCATGAAACATCAAGGTCTAGTTCCCATGTTGCTTTGAGATCTGCAGACGTATCCTGCAGATAATCCAAATAAAAGCTTCTGAAAGCAGGAAATACAAAATTACATTGTACGGATTGACTTTTTTAAGGTCTCCATTCATGCCCACAACTTTTCAAGGGTGTTGCAGGTCTTTGTGGAATCGGTGCTTTACTAATGCAGGTTTGCTACAGTGAGCAGCTCGTAGCTGTTTTTTCAGATGTAAAATACTACGGTAGTGTTACCTTCCCGGTGATAAGTTGTTGGAATTTTGGGTTGAAGAATAGACATTATTTGCATGTAGATAGTAAACTACCTGTGTGTCTGTTAGGTAGAGCTAGCTGTTAATTTTAGAACTGTTTGAATTTTAGTTGGCCAACACCGCGTTATAAAGGAACATTCCCATTCCCTTTAGCGTAAATAAGTCAGCGTAAAGGAGAGGAACAAAGCACTGCCATGCACACATTACTGCTTACCTTGTGACAGCATCCATGTGTTCCAGAATCCTCAGTGTTTTAGAATTAACCTTCCAAAAATCTCAGAAGTGACATGGTATTACGTGAATCAGTTTGTATTGCTGATGTTAGTTACGGATGGGTGGTAGGGGGTGCCGTGGCCTTAACTCAGTCTACGTGGTTTTTACTGATGGAAGAGGCTTCCACAAGAGGGTGCACCCGTTCAGCGAAATCCATACAAACCCAATGAACGTGTCCCCATTGTGGGCGTATTTTCTGTCATTCTACATGTTAACTCATGTATCTGAATCAACTTCAGACTGGGATGGATGCTTGAACCACTTTAATGTCCCGGAGCATCTCTCCGGTCTGTAACAGAGACATGAGTGGGTACGTGATGCCTTGCGAGCGCGTGAGTCAGGAAGTTTAATTTGGAAGAAGAGGCACTGTGTCCAGACGTCCCCTTCACACGGACGAAAGGCTGCCTTCAGACTCCAGGCACACAACGCTATTTACATGTTTGGGTTTTTTAGTGTACTGAAACGTATTACCTGTTCCTACGGTGCTCACTACGAGCATTTTAAGAATAAGGTATAGGGATTTTTTTTTTATTTTTTTTTTTTTTTAGTTTTGAAGCATCATTGATTTTCCTTTCAGACTGGTACAACAGCAGATAGAGCTGCAGAAGATAACTCCATCTAGAAAGATGACTTCTTGAGAGACTGCTGGCTTGACTGTGACTGATAGATTTTTTTTTTTTCTGTTTCTTTTTTCTGCAATCAAATTATTTCTTGTTTCATAAGATAGACAAGAACGCTTAGTAATACTTCAGCTCAAGCTGTGTAGTGTTGCTGTACTGACATGCTAAAAGCATTAAAGTGTTCTGCTGCATGTGTAGGCCAAAGTTCTAGGTCTGTTCCTGTAAGACTGCAGTCCTAGGATAGTAAGGTATCTCTGCAGAAATGATTAACAAATTTTATAGGAAGAGAGCCCGCTTTTGAATCATGCATTCCCTGCCCAAATAGACGAATCATAAATCACTTACAGAGATAAGATAATCTGATAGTCAGCAAAATAACTAGAAGTGTGGCAATAATTCATATCTGCACTCTAACTTTTTTTTTTTCTGAGAAATGCTGTTTTCACCAAACTTTCAGGTTTTCATAAACAAGAGAAACAAAATAGTGTGCTTTTAAAACTTGTAATTACTAGTACAAGACACTAAAAGAAGGTGAATTTGAGACCAAGGAAATGACTATTTTTTGTTACTGCTAGCTGCAAATGCAGAAGTTGAGTCTGGATTCAGAAGGTTTCATTTATTAATATTGCTGAATTGGAACAACTCTAGTTTTGGTACTTCTGAGCAGTGCAAAGGAGAAAAATATGAGGTTTTACTAAAAAATCAGCGTCACACTGCCTATGTCATTTCACTAGCAAGAAGAATTTTATTTTGAAGCCTATGAACTAGCCACTTTCCATTTACACCAGTTGTAGATTATCATATATAAGCAGCTGAGGGTTTGGGTTTTTTTACTTGCTTGTGGATAGTATCAGAAGAATAATCTCTGCTTATATTTTTCTTAAGAAGACTGTGGTTTTAGGTCGTTGTTTTACTCCAAAGAGCCAAATGCATCCTACCAGTTGGATGTGCAATACCGCTTAGCTGCCGAAGATTCCTGGCTGTATCCGATAGAAACAGGGCACAAGGAGGAGTAGTAATTACTGTAGCTATTTACTTACTGATCATCTTGCTCTGAATATAATGGCATTTTCAGAAGCAGTTCTTCATTCTGACAGCGTGTGGAAGTCAGCCATTTTTAAAAACATAGATACACAACACAAGTGTAAAAGTAAAGTGTAAAAGAAAAGTAGCTGCTTTTCTAGGCTCTGGTGTGAAGCGTTTGCCAGTGCCTGGAGATCCTCCTTCTGACCTGGAGTTACATGGACCAGCCTGGCCAAAGTTTGCTCGGTGTGGAGCTCTTCCAGTGGAGGGAGACTTTAATTAACAGAAAATTTCATCCTGCCATATTTGGACCTTGAAATTTCTGCCCTCCTGATCTGCAGGACGGACGCAAGCGAGATGTGGCCCACTAGGTGTCACTCCAGAAAAGGCTATCCACATGCAGGTGGTGAGAAACCTCTGCTGCCCTCCTCTCCCTTCCTTTGCACTAGTGACTTGCGTTATTTCACCTTCATGTAAACACAGCAAGCACTTTTTTCACCTCTAAAAAAACCCCTATTAAAATGACCAGTCTTAGTCTTAAGGGAGAGGATAGAAATGTGCGCAGAAAATAAAAATTATAAATATTTAATTATGCGACTTGTAAGGGAGAAGAAAATATATTTATATATAATAGGTTGACATCTGACAAAAACTGGACTATTGCACTTGCCTATGGTATGGAAGGTATGGAAGAGTTAGCACATCTTGCTAACAGGGTGAACTGATCAGAGATTCTCTTTTCCCATCTGTTAGCTTTAAAAAAAAAAAAGTCTGCATCATTGACATTTATTTTCCCTTGGGACTTACCTAACCTGGCTTGCTGGCACATGTCCATGCCAGAACAAGGGTAGGGCTTGAAATTTAATTTGAAGGTGATTAGCACTTTTCATCAAGCATTGGTATGGAAAAGAACCATCTACTTGGTTAATTTTAAAGCATTACAGTAAAAATTAGCTATGTAGGTGAATTCCTGATTTTCATATTGATTTCTGTAATGAATGTACATCTTTTATTCAGTACTGTAAAAACATTAATTGATTGATTTTTCCACCGCTAAATTAAAGTCAGAAGTTTAGTATTTTTACTAAAATAAAGGTGGTATGACTTTGTAGTCTGCTTCCTCCTGCAAATAATGATTCGGTAGCTTAAGAATGACAACTTTCATTCCTTTTTCTTATTTTCAGCATTCCTATCTACTGCTCCATAGCAAAGAAAGAGGCAGACACATCTGTATGCTCTCTTTGACTTTGAAATGCTAAATGGTCGATCCGATGTCTCAGGTGCTGTTGTGTGAGTCAAGGGCCCTGTGTCCTCTTGCAGTTGCCAATGACTTGTTAACCTTGTCTCTCTCTCATTTTCTATTCTTGCTTAATTGTTATAGCAGACAAGGTGAAAAAAAAAAATATAATTATATTATACAATAATATTAAGAAAAAAAAAGCCTGGAACTGTAGGTGTTTATTTGTACGTAGGGGAAAATCCAGTGCTGTAAAGCAATTTCTAAAAAAAAAAAAAAATGTTGTGTAGTGATTTATTAAATTAGAGAAATGATAGAGAAGTTCTTGAAGGAAACTCTGGTACCACTGAAAGTCAACTTGATTCTCTTCTTGACTAGCTGTGTAAAGTGAAGTGAATTGCTTATACTATGTGTGTCTAAAATGCACTGGGGACAGCAGCACTGAGCTTCCCACAGGAGGAATTTTTTTATGTCTTGAAACCAGTGAGGATCACATAAGCACAGTATAATACATCATCTCAAAATAAGTTACCTTCCAACCCGTAGAACTTCCTGTAAGCAAGAGTTTCAGTTGTGCAGCTTCTGTGTTGAGTGGCAAGATCTTGGAATGATAGTGGTGGTTTTGTGATTATCATACCATCAATTAAACGCGTTATCGTACTATCAGTGAAAAGTAGTCTTGCAGTACTGATGGTTTTGCATGATGACCTTGAATCACTTTTTCTGGAAAGGCTGCCTTATTTTGTGGAAGAGACCACCTAGATACTGTTACAAAGGGTATGCCACATAACACCGCATAATGTCCTACCTTTTCAGCAGTTTCAATGTTCACCTGCTCCATAATTGAGAAAAATGAAAATGTCAACATGTTTTGTACAGATGACCAAACTAGATAATATCCTGAAGGCAGGGAAAATATCCTGAAGGCAGGGAAGTGTTTTTGGCTTCATCGACTTCTTTTCCTGGTTACAAAGAATCAGGAGAAAAAGGCTTTAAAACTTGTTGGTCTGTATGCCTCATTGGATTTGCTCCCAAGAATGTCAACCTGCAACATCCCCAAACGTGCATCGGCAGAGATTCGCAGTCTTTCACGAGAAGGGCTTCCTGAGTCCCACTGCCAGCCACCGCCAGCATGGCTCGGTTTTACCTCCACGTGATGAGAACCGTAGCTTTTCCCACTTACTGCACTGGGCACATCTAGCATCACCATGGCCCTCTTTTTTTAACTCCAAGAACCTTTACTTGCCCTTGAAAAGTAAGTTGACTGTAGATTCTCGTGGTTTCTTCCACAATGGAAGGAAGTGCTTCATTACAGCAACCTAAAAAACGTAGTGAAGGGGCAGTTTGCAAGGCAAAGGCCTCCTGAAAATATGTGAAATACAACTGTGGAAAAGGTTAGACTTGGATTTCTGGGTCTCTATATTAATTGGGTTATACTGGAGTCGTCTTACTGTTGTCTGATTTCCAGGTGGTGGTAGATACCGCTCTCAAACCTGATGGGAATGGAGAAGCTATGGAAGACTGAGAAAGTCTGGATTATCTGTCAGGAATACACTGAGCTAAAACAGGGCCTTGTGGCAGTGACTGTTCCTCTCCCTTCTCCTTTTCACTGAAAATGCAGAGAGCAAGAGTCTGCGCGAGACAGGCGTAGGGTGTAATGGCTTTGGAGGAACTGAGAAGATGCAGCACGCAAAATGTGTGCCACCTTGTTCCCCAGATCCTTCCCGTTCCCACCAGCATTTGTTGACTTCGCTTCGTGTAAAACATCAGAAAAGTACAGTTAACTTCCCTGTAGTGGGGTATGTTTTAAGAAGTGAAGAATGTTCATTGTGCACATATTGAGGTAGAAAAGGAGGTCTTGTTTCTGTCACTAGAAAAAAAAAATGTGTTGGTGCCTGAGAACTTTTTTTTTTTTAGCATGAATGTTTAAGTCAAAGGCATTTCCCTTCTTTGATCAGTAAATAAGTGAAGTGTGCATACTGATTATTCCATTATTTGCAAGTCAGAATTGTAAATTACTGCATTCAGTCTGGTGCAGTTTACCATCTGAAAGAAATAATTAAAGCTTTCTTTCTCTTGCTGAAGATTTAAACGTGTATTTAAAAATGAGATCATACTTTCATGGTGGTCATAGTTTCTTTATAGATCTGTGTGGGGTAGCCTCAGAAGTGGGTGTATGATCTGCTGCTATGCCGTGATTTTTTTTTTTTCTTAATTTCCTTTAATTACACATTTGTTCTGAGAAAGATGGTTATTCCAGGCCTCGTTCTTCCCTCAGTTACATCCTTACACTCCCACTGCAGTGGGAGTTGTGCGTACCTCAGTGTGCAGCTCGGCCATATGTGCTCCTTATTTATATCTCCTGCGTGAAGTAAGCTATTCCAACCCGGTAATTGCTGTTCTGGTAACAGGAGATAAACGCCAGTGCGCAGACAGCCCTTTCTCACTAACCGAGGATATGACACACTGCCAGTCACCGCGCTCGGGAAAGCTGTTTTGTCGAGTCCAGACGGAGCGCAGGGCTGCGCCTGTCTGGTGTTTCAGACACTCAAGAGTTCAATTAATTTACAGATGATCATTTGTTTTCAGCTCCTGTAGATATGGATGCCTTCTTTACTCAGCCTCTCTTGTGTCATTCTATAAGAAGTCAGCTCCAACTGCACGAAGCTCAGTTGTTGGAATTTGTTTGTAGAAACGGCGTATTCGCCCTGTGCAGCTCTGCAGCGTTTTCAAAATGTACCGTACAGCTTAAACCATCTTAGCGTGATGATTTCTTTCCAGGTGCCTGTATTTTCTGTCTCCGTAATTTCATAAAATCACTGAGCATAAGGACTGAAAGACTGGCTTTATTTAAAAAGAAAACAATAACACACAATACAAACTTTCCGCAGGTATAACTGTTAGCTTCTGAAGTTATTTACCTCTTCAGAAGTTATTTTATCTGGCCAAGTTGGTGGTGCAGATGCACGGTGTTGTGTCCGTGTGAGCTGGCGGACGTGTCCTCTGGAAATGTCCTGCAGCGATGCAAGGGTGTGATTCACCAGGGAAGCGTGCCCGGCCGTCACCCCGGCAGCTGAGCCAGCCCACCGTGCTCTCTCACACGCACAGCGTGCAGCCGGGAGGTGACAGCACGCTCGTGGCTTTTGGACAAAAGAAAGTCAGCTATGCTCTGAACGAGTTCCACCTACAAAAATACGCCATGTAAATACTGTAATTCATGGTATTTACTGTAATTCATGGTATTGGCTGTACTCTGTGCTTGCTTTTTCAGAGCATGTCACAGGCAGTAACTAGCACAGGCCAAATCCTGGCAGCCCCGTGCGAGAAGAGGGGCTGAGCTCACGCCGTGTAGGTACCGAAAATGAGTCACGGTGACTTTGTTCCAGGATGGGCTTCTGGTTTGCTTAGTCACTAATTAGTGCTCTTTGAGTAACTTACGCTGTGAAACTCAGTACGGTTTGGAAGCTGAGGATGCTATCTTCGCCTTTCGCGAGGACTGTTTACTCCAACGCGCTGCGTGCTCCGGCGCTGCGAGGGCTGATGGACTCGCGTGTCCTCGCGAGCAGCTGTTTCCTTGCGTGCCAGCACCCACGCACGCCTGTGCCTGTCACTGGCCTAGCAGTGGTGGTTTCTTTTTTTTTTTTTTTTTCCCTGAGGTTT
>WHYT01014116.1:10978-31626 GCA_009806455.1 Tetrax tetrax
GTGCTGTGCTGCCTCTGCTTTCCGGGTACGTCCCCGGAGCGGGGGCCAGCGCTGTGCAGGGGGTGGTTTGTCCGTGCCGTGGGACCCCTGACTGGGCTGGTGGAGCAGGGGGCTTGCCGGCCTGGAGGGGTTTGGGTAGAGAATGTCCCCCATCAAACAGCACCTCCTGGGAGGGCAAGGGGTGGGCTGGGGGGGGTTTGTCCCCACTGGGGGCCCAGGACCACCCTGCCACGAGCACCCCAGCACCCGTGAGAGGAGCGGGCGGCTTTCGGGGGGCTGTTGGCGGTGGCACAGCGTGTCCCTCCTTCCCTCCTCCTCCTCCTCCTCATCCTCCTGCTGCGCCTCTGCGTTGCCACGGTGACAGAGCGAGACCCCGGCCCCGTAAGTACCTTTTCCTCCTCTTGCACCATTTCCCTCTGCCTGCGCGGGCTCCGTCCGGGACCCCGGCAGTGGGCGGCCGTGCAGGGGACACGGCCTCAGGTCCCGTTCTGCGGCCGAGGCCCCGCTGCGGGTAGAGCGGGTGGGTGCTCTCCCCGTGACACGTGGGCAAACTGTCACCCCCGAGCAGCGTCCCTCTCCTCGCTCCTTGAAGCCTGAGCTGGTGGCACGAGGGGGCTGCACTGGGGGGCATTCTGTGTCTTGGGAGCCGGGCACAGCGGCTCACAGCCCCTAACGCTGCGTCCCACCCCCATCCTAGAGCTCCCTGGCGATGGCCAACGGGGAGCGGGCGCGAGCCATCTCCGAGTACCTGAGCAGCAGCAAGAAGAGGAAGGTGGAGGAGAAGGACTTCGTTACCGACTACGTGAGCCTGGGGGAGGAGGGCTGAGGGGGTTTGGGACATCCCTGTCCTCTCCTGCGGGGCGACGAGCGGAGCTGCTCGCGCCTCCCCGGGCGGGAGCCTCTGCCCCTTCAACTCCCACTGTCCCTTTGCATTTCAGGGCAGCGACGCGGACAAAAGCGAAGACAACTTGGTGGTGGATGAGGTCAGTGTGCCGGCGGGGGGCTAACAGGCTGCGGAGGCAGGCAGCGTGGGGAGGTGGCAGTGGGACCCCTGAGTTGTGCTCACTGGCCCTCGCCAATGGCAGCCGTGAGCCCCCAGATCCAGGCTCCAGCCTGGCCCTCGCTCGAGCTGCGTCCCCGCGCTCCTGCCTGCTCTGCTGCCTGCTGATTTCCCTTCCCCGCCCTTCCCAGGACCCCTCTTCCCCACACAGTGTCCACTCGTACTCGTCCCGGGAGAACGGCGCGGAGAAGGTCCCACTGGGGAGGAAGGAGGCCGTACCGCTCAGCCCAACCTCCTTGGCGTCCTCCAGCAGCGCATCCCCGTCTCGGAGCAAGGATGTGCCCGTGGTGCGTGCGCCGCGAGGGGCTTCGCTTGGGGGTCGCGCTCCCAATCCCCACTGCCCAGGCTCAGCTGGCAGAGCTGCTGGATGTGGGTCCACCTGCCTCCAAACCCACGGGGCGAGGGCAATGCTGGGGGGACGGGGAGGGGGTTCCATCTGTTCCACTCCGTTCCGTTTCCTCGTCTCGCATCCCGCAGACCCCGCGTCTTGGGCTGGGTGGGGCTGGGCTGGCATCACCGGAGCACGGACCAGCTTGTTGCGGGGGACCTGAGGAGACCCCCCCGGCCACCCTGGCAGGGTGGGAGCGCAAGTTGTCAGGTCTGTCCCTTCTCTTCCTGGCAGGTGGAGAAGGCAGGGACTCCCAGCCTGAAGTCCAGCACCCCCACGTCCCAGAGCGACGCCGCCGCGCCGGGTACCAGCGGTGCCCAGCAGTTTCGCCCCACTACCACCGCCAAGGCCCCCGTGGACCCGTTGGGTGAGCGCGGCCGCGCCGAGGCCTGGGCAGGTGGTTCAAGCGCTGGTCCTGCCGGCCCCTGCCAGGACAGACCCCGGGCACCGTCCCTTCATGCTGCCTCTTCCCCCCCCGCCCCCGGCAGCGCTTGGCCTGAGGAACCCGCTGGGAGTGCAGAACCCCTACTCGGCTGCCTTCGCCATGGCCCACCCCGCTGTTAACGGCGACATGGCCAGCACCGGCGCCTACGCCAGCCTCCACCTCATGTCCCCGCAGCTCAACGGGGCTGCGGCCGCCGTGGGAGCCGGCAGCTACGGACGCTCTCCCCTGGTACATGAGCCTCATCCCCGCGGGGCGGCGGGGGGGCCACGGGGCGCGAGCTGCTCTCACCGCTGTCCCCTCCAGGTGGGCTACGACCCGCACCCTCACATGCGTGTCCCGGGGCTGGCGGCTGGCATGCAAGTGGGGACGTCAGGGAAACCGTAAGTGGGGCCACATGAGATTTTGGGGATTTGGGAGTGGGGGACGATGCATCCATGCTGCCTGTGTCGGGCACGCTGGGTCCGATGCGCCACTGGCTGCTTCTCCGGGCAGGATGTTTGACTGGTTCTCACTGCTCTGTCCCTTCCCAGCGCCTACTCCTTCCACGTCAGCGCCGACGGGCAGATGCAGCCGGTGCCTTTCCCGCCCGACGCCCTCATCGGCTCCGGCATCCCCCGCCACGCGCGACAGCTCCACACCCTGACCCACGGCGAGGTGGTCTGCGCCGTCACCATCAGCAACTCCACGCGCCACGTCTACACCGGGGGCAAGGGCTGCGTGAAGGTGTGGGACGTGGGGCAGCCGGGCACCAAGACGGCCGTGGCTCAGCTGGACTGTTTGGTAAGGAGGGGCACGCGCCGCTCTGGGGGGGTCTGGGGTCTCCGCTGGGGACCTCAGAGGTACAGGGGGCATCTGACAGTGATGGTGTGTAGCGGGGAAAGTCTCCGCGTGCGTTTCGAAGTGGGGATGGTGGCTCCGTGCTGCCCGTGTGCTCCCTTGCTCCTTCTGAGCATCCCGAGCTGTTGGGGGGGCTTTCACGGTCCCACCCCTTGGCACGGCTTTGTCTGACAGCGCTCTGCCCGTGTTGGCGGCCGGCCAGGTACTTCACATGGGCCAGAATCGCACAGGCTGAAGCATCACTCCGCTTCAGCTCTGTCCTTTCTGCTTTTGTTTCCATGAGTCTGGCTGGAGGGAGAACTTAATTTCTTTAAAAAAGAAATGAAATGGCCTGTCAGACCACAGCGGCTCAGCGGAGCCACGCTGGAGGCACGGCCATCACCTGCGAGTATTTTTAACCTGTGTTCTTTGAGGTTTATTTTAAATGGGCTGTTGGAATTGAAGTCCCTGTGCCTGCTTTGAGCAGCTCAAACCCAAGTCCTCTCCTCAACTTGCTGACTGTGGGGCCTGGGCAGCCTGACAAATATTATTCCTGGATGGTGCTGACCTTGAAGATACAGATGCATAAACAAGGAAGTGACTGAGTCATGATGATTTTAAGCTGCATCAGAAATCTGGGAGCAGGGGAAAATGGTGGTTTAGTGCTTGGAGCCGGGGGCTGTTTCAGCCTCGCTGGAGATGCCTCCATCGTCTCCTCCAGCACCGGCCGGGGCTGTCGGGCAGCTGCTGGCAGGGATGCTGCGGGGTGATGCTGTCCCCGAGGTCGTTCGTAGTGCCGGAACAAACCGAGGGGCTCCTGGGGGAGCGGCTGGGTGACTGCTGCAGGTGTGGGACGGGGTGGGCCACATGCATTAATGGGGTCCTCTCTCCTGCACCCCAGAACCGGGACAACTACATCCGCTCCTGCAAGCTGCTCCCCGACGGCCGCAGCCTGATCGTGGGGGGGGAGGCCAGCACCCTCTCCATCTGGGACCTGGCGGCCCCCACGCCCCGCATCAAGGCCGAGCTCACCTCCTCCGCCCCCGCCTGCTACGCCCTGGCCATCAGCCCCGACGCCAAAGTCTGCTTCTCCTGCTGCAGTGACGGCAACATCGTGGTGTGGGACCTGCAGAACCAGACCCTGGTCAGGTGGGCGTGGGGTAGGGGGACGTGGGGTGGGCTGCTCCACGGGCTGAGGACCCCTTGGTCCCTTCCAGAGCATCCCCACGCCTCAAACCCTGGCTATGGGACAGTCCCTGTCCGCGCGGCAGGGAACCCCCCCACCATTCCTCGTTGCTGGGTGCTGCCCCAGCCCCTGCGCTGCATGGTGGGCGCTGCCAGCCCTGATGGCCCTGTGCCCTCCTCCTCTCCGTCCCCCTCTCTCCCAGGCAGTTTCAGGGTCACACGGACGGTGCCAGCTGCATCGACATCTCGAACGATGGCACCAAGCTGTGGACGGGGGGGCTGGACAACACGGTGCGGTGCTGGGACCTGCGGGAAGGGCGGCAGCTGCAGCAGCACGACTTCAGCTCCCAGGTGGGGCTGGGGCCGGCCGGGAGCACCGTGGGGCTGGCTGGGAGCGGCCGTGCCTGTGCCTGACCCCGTCTCTGTCTGTGTCCCCCCCCCCAGATCTTCTCGCTGGGGTACTGCCCGACAGGAGAGTGGCTGGCGGTGGGCATGGAGAGCAGCAACGTGGAGATCCTGCACGTCACCAAACCGGACAAGTACCAGCTGCACCTCCACGAGAGCTGCGTCCTCTCCCTCAAATTCGCCTCCTGCGGTAGGCACGCCTGTCCCCGCCCCGTGGTGCTGGAGGTGGCTGGATGCGGCCTCCTCTCCTTGCTCCTTGCGCTGGGGGCAAGCACCGTCGCCGGTCGTCAGTCTGGTTCTGTGTGGATGCCCGTGGTGTCCCTCGGAGAAGGGGTGTCCATCCCTCCTGGAGCAAAACCCGCGGCTGCACTCAGCTCTGTTGTCCCCCGACCCCGCGTCGCGTTCCTCCCCGTCTCCACCTCGCGTTACCCAACCTGGACAGGGTTTGCTATGGGAACCCAGCGCCTGGGCCTGGTTTGGTGACGGGATGCTCTTCTTTCTTTATCCCCCCAGGAAAGTGGTTCGTGAGCACGGGGAAGGACAACCTGCTGAACGCCTGGCGCACGCCCTACGGAGCCAGCATCTTCCAGGTACCGGGGGGCTGCGTCACCCTCGGCGTCAGGGCTGGTGGGGGGAGACGGTCCTCTGGGAGCGGCCGTTTCTTGCGCTTACCCCCCTGCCCTCCTCTCTCTCCAGTCGAAGGAAACCTCCTCCGTCCTCAGCTGCGACGTCTCCACGGATGACCAGTTCATCGTGACTGGCTCGGGGGACAAGAAGGCAACGGTTTACGAGGTCATCTACTGAGAGGGCGAGCGGTGCCAACTGCGGCGGGCCCCACGCCACGTGGACGGGCAAACGGTGACATGGACGCTGGGGTGGACTCTGCCTTCTCCAAAACCTGCAGCCCAGGGCTGGGGCACCGCGGCCGGAGAGCGGCGAGGGGGAAAGGTGGCCCTGGGCCAGCGGCCAGGCTGCTGCACTGGGCGGGGAGGTGGCGGCGGCCGCTCGGAGTGGATTTCCTGGGGACATTCTCCTTGGTTTGTTCTTTAGTTGTTGGTTTGTTTCTAAATCTGGACTGGGGGAGCGTGGGGGGAAGGGTCTGGGAGTGTTAGGGGTGGTTTTTTTGTTGTTTGTTTGGGGTTTTTTTTAAACTTTTTGTTGCGATTTTTTTTTTTTTTTTTTTTTTTCTGATTAAGGCTCTGTGCCAGGCTGGGGACGATGGGCTCTGTCCTCATCTCCCTCTGTGTCTCCTAGGGCATATTTAATAATAAAAACAAACCAAAAAAAGCACAGCTGTGCCTCGTCCCTGGCTCCAGCCCCCGTGTTTGGCGGTGGTGGAAATGAGCCACGTGGAGCTGCAGCTGGGGTGACCCTCGCTCCATACCCACCCTCGGGTGCAGGACAGGACCAGCTCCCGCCGCTCTTCTCTCCCGTGGCACCCATCCTGGCGCTGGAGGAGGGGGAGTTGAGTCCCATTTTAGGGGACGGGTGGCTGGCGCTCAGCTTCCCAATGCCAGGTTCCCATCGGTCCTGCTGTGGATCCCCACACCAGCTCCTGTTTTGTTCCTTTTTATTAGTAAGGGATCAGAAACACAGTTAAATACATTTCTTTATCGATAATTTACAGCTATTTCTGCAGCAGAGCACGGGTGCCGTTAAATCAGTAGCAATATTTCGGGACCGACACATTCTCCGTCACTCCTGGCCTCGTCTTGTGCCCCTCCAGCGCTCCATGGCTCTGGCCCCGACGGACAGACGGGCTGTTGGACGTGCAGACCCTGCCCATGGCCCAGCTTGGGGGGGGGGACACACCAGCACAACCCCCTCACCTCCAGCTCTCCCCACTTCGGGATTGGGATAGGGGGCGGGGAGCGGGGCCAGGGTCCTGGCCTTGTGGCAGCTGGAAGGAGAGGAGGAGGAGGAGGAGGAGGAGGGAGAGCTGGCCCAGCACAGGAGGCCTCCGCCAGCCTCCTGAGCAGGGATGACCCCCTCCCATGACGGATGTTGATGGAGGGGGCCTCAGTACACCACCTCGTAGACTGTGGCCTTCTTGTCACCTGAGCCTGTAACAATGAATTTGTCGTTGATGGAGATGTCGCAGCTCAGCACTGATGAGGACTCTTTAGACTGAACGTGAGAGAGAGAGAGAGAGGGAGGGGTGGTGAGGGGGATGCTGGTGTCCCTCATCCCCCCCCCACCCCCCAATCCCAGCGCCTCCCCTGTACCTGGAAGATGCTGGCTCCGTAGGGCGTGCGCCAGGCGTTCAGCAGGTTGTCCTTCCCCGTGCTCACGAACCACTTCCCTGGGGAAGGAGACAAGGCGGGTCAGCATTTGGGACTCTGTTCGGGGGAGGAACTGAAAGGACCCATTTGGGGCTGAACGCAGCCCCCCTGCCATTCTCCAAAGTCGACCCAGCCCAAGCAGAAAACAGCTCTTGCCTACCGCAGGAGGCGAATTTGAGGGAGAGGACGCAGCTCTCGTGGAGGTGCAGCTGGTACTTGTCCGGTTTGGTGACGTGCAGGATCTCCACGTTGCTGCTCTCCATGCCCACCGCCAGCCACTCTCCTGTCGGGCAGTACCCCAGCGAGAAGATCTGGGCGGAGGGGACACAGAGACGGGGTCAGGCACAGGCACGGCCGCTCCCAGCCAGCCCCACGGTGCTCCTGGCCGGCCCCAGCCCCACCTGGGAGCTGAAGTCGTGCTGCTGCAGCTGCCGCCCTTCCCGCAGGTCCCAGCACCGCACCGTGTTGTCCAGCCCCCCCGTCCACAGCTTGGTACCGTAGTTAGAGATGTCGATGCAGCTGGCACCGTCCGTGTGACCCTGAAACTGCCTGGGAGAGAGGGGGACGGAGAGGAGGAGGGCACAGGGCCATCAGGGCTGGCAGCTCCTCAAGAGCCAGCAGCCCCCCCATTCCCCATTCCGGCTCTGCGCCACCAGCCGCCCGCCCCGCGCTCACCTCACCATGGTCTGGTTCTGCAGGTCCCACACCACGATGTTGCCGTCGCTGCAGCAGGAGAAGCAGACTTTGGCGTCGGGGCTGATGGCCAGGGCGTAGCAGGCGGGGGCGGAGGAGGTGAGCTCGGCCTTGATGCGGGGCGTGGGGGCCGCCAGGTCCCAGATGGAGAGGGTGCTGGCCTCCCCCCCCACGATCAGGCTGCGGCCGTCGGGGAGCAGCTTGCAGGAGCGGATGTAGTTGTCCCGGTTCTGGATTGGGATGACGGGGAACGGGACAAGTGAAGGAGCTGATCAGCGCATGGGGCAGGGGGCGTGGAAGACAGGTCTCCTTTTCTCATCACAGACAGGAAAGGACCCTCTGTGCCCCCCCCACATTGTAACAGGGGCACATTCCCCTTCCCAGACCCTGCCAAAATTCCCTCCTGTTTTTCCTCCTTACCAAACAGTCCAGCTGAGCCACGGCCGTCTTGGTGCCCGGCTGCCCCACGTCCCACACCTTCACGCAGCCCTTGCCCCCGGTGTAGACGTGCTGCGTGGAGTTGCTGATGGTGACGGCGCAGACCACCTCTCCGTGGGTCAGGGTGTGGAGCTGTCGCGCGTGGCGGGGGATGCCGGAGCCGATGAGGGCGTCGGGCGGGAAAGGCACCGGCTGCATCTGCCCGTCGGCGCTGACGTGGAAGGAGTAGGCGCTGGGAAGGAAGTGAAAGAGAGGATTGAACCATCCCTGTGTGACACCTGAGCGCAGGAGCTGACCTCTCCTGTCAGCCACGCTCGAGCCAGGCGGAAGGTGTCCGGTGCGCTCTGGCTAACGAGGGATATAATTAACCAGCTCCTTGTTAGCACCAGCTGCCCAGAACGAAATGATAGGGTTCGACTTAGACGTGGAAACTCCAGCCAGGCCCTGCCCTGCCCCAAACCGGCTGGGTGCAGAAATGAGCCACGGGGAAGGAGACTGCCCCCCACCCATCACGCCCACCCCACGCTGCCCGGCTTGGCCCCTCGCTGCCCACCCTGCGTGCGGCCACACTTACGGTTTCCCTCCGGGGATGGAGCAGAGCGAAGATGAGATGGTGGAGGCTCTCAGGTGAGGGTGTGATTCAAAAGCCACCTGCGCAAAGCAAAAGGGCACAGGGGTGAAGTGCCAAACCCCGGGAGGGGATGGGGGGGATGCGCTTGCGCCTCTCCCCGCGTGTCCTGGGACGGTGCCGGCCCAGCTCTGCGGGAGCTCCCTGCTTGCTGCGTCCTCCACATGCAAGTGACAAAGCGAGCTCCCAAAGACACAGCCGCACACCAGTGGGACCAGTGGGGGCTTCTCCGAGAGCTCTCCAGCCTCTGCTGGCCCCACAGCCCCGACACCTCCAGACGGGAGCCCTTCCTACGACTGCACCCCCCGGCTTGGGCTTACGGCAGCAGCGCAGGTACCGCCCGTCGGGGACAGCGGGGGACAGGTGGCACAGCCAACACGTGCCAGGACAGATTGGGCCCGTCCCCCAGCGACTTACCATCGGAGAGCGGCTGTACATCACGGCGCTGCTGACCTGCGGCGAGAGGTGGATGCCCATGTACACGCTGGTGGCTGGGAGCTCCCCGTTGAAGGTGGCGTGAGGCACCATCCCGAAGGAGGACGCGTAGGGGCCGGACACGCTCAGCGGGCTGCGGAGAGCTGCAGGAGGAGACACCCCGCTCGTTGGCGCTGGCCGACGGCTGGGAGTGAGCGGCACCCGAGGGAAAAGGGCGTCCGGCAGCGAGAGGCACCCACTGCCTCCGCAAAGGGCCCGGCCAAACCTGGCGTGAACCAGCGGATCCGGAAGAGGGGCCAGCAGCTTACGGACTGGGAGCCAGAGACCAGAGGAGAGGGGCAGACCCTGAGTCCCACCCGTCGGTGACCCAGCACGGGCGATCGAACGGCTCCAGCCCTCAAAGGGCGCGCGGGCCACCAACCCACAGCGACCCTCGCCGCTGCCAGCGCCGGCCCAGTCTCGGCTGGGCCCCATTACTGGCTCTGCCTCCAGGGTTTCAATGGTTTATTGAAATCAATTCCAATTCAATTTTTGCTAAACCGCTGTGATTTTCCAGCCAGACAAGGGTTTAACACCTCCAGTGCTGGCTCCATTTCTGCCTTGGGCTAGCTGGCCTCCTCCCACCGGGTCCCTTTGCCCAGGCAGTAGCCAGAGACCTTTTTCCAAGGTTTCCCTAAGTGTCCTCAAGAAAACTGAGGCAGGAAAAGGGGACACAACCAGTTCACCATCAGCCACCACTGAGCGCTCGCTGCTCTCCGAAGAAGGCAGTCCGGGGTCAGCTGGACCTCACCCAGGGTCTCTGCAGCACCCAGCGCGCGCAGACCCTCGCCCCGACAGAGATGCTCAGCGGCACGGGGAGACAGGCCATGTCCTGGCCTCCTGCGTCCCCGTGTGCGGCGCTCGGCCACCCCTCCGACGCTCGCAGCCAAGCCCCGAAGCACCTGGCTTCACGTGGCAACAGCAAAATGACGCCGTGTCAGAGAAAAATGACCACCCCCAGACAAAAGACCTGCCCCCACCCGCGGCGAAGAGCTCCACACATTGACACAGCGGCTCCAGCGAGTCCAAGCCCGCCAGGAAAGCGTCGGCAGCCGCGTACGTGGTCACAGCATGCGGGTGCGCACATGGGCTGCGGTCAACGTTTTGGATTACGCGGAGCAAAGCGGCCGCTCCAGCTCTGCTGCCTCCCCTCGCCTCAGCCCCGTGGCACCGTCCGCCCCCCGCGCCGTCCCCGAGCACTCACCGATGGTGTCGGTGGCAGGCGCCTTGGCGGGGGGCTGCCGGAGCAGGGTGGCCGAGCTGGGCCCGGGCGTGAGGGAGTCGCGGGGCGGCGAGGAAGAGGAGGGCTTGGAGGTGGGAGCGCTGGCTGGAGGGTCGGTCTGCGGGGCAGAGAGGAACGAGCGGCCTCAGCGGTGGGACCACTGCCCCGGAGCACGATCCCAGCGCCGCGGGGCTGCCAACAGCACCCAGGAGGGGAGGGGGCACCACGAGGCACCGCTCCCAGACAGAGCTGGACGAGGATTCAGCTGTCCCGGGCCCGAAACCCGCTCTTTCGCCCCTTGCGCCCTTCCCAAGGCACGGAAGGAGGCCCACATCTCCGCCCCCCTCCCTGGGTGCAAACGCCCAATGCGTCACCCCAAACTGCCACAACCCTGCACCTCTGCAGCGCCCCGCCGCTGGCATGAGACCTCGCAGGGCCGTGACACAGATTTGCCGAAATCCCTCCTGTGCGGGGGGCACCCCTGTCCCCCGCCTGCGCAGAGCAGGACCCGGAGGACGAACCAGCCCCTCCAATCCCCACAGCTATTTCATCCCTTTCTTTTTTTTTCCTTGCCTCTCCTATTTCTTCCTCTTTCTGCCTGGGGATTTTGTCGACACCAGCAAAGGAAAAAAAAAAAAAAAAATTAATAACGGAGAAAAGCTCCGTGCTGTGCTGGCAGATTGCTCAGGGCGCTTTGTCTGCTCTAATCCGATTGTGCCGGGGAGCCGCCGCTCGCCGCTCCCCGTGGCCCCCAGCCGGCTCCTGACCCCAGGATGGCGGGGATGCATCATTTCGGTCCCCGCGGTGGCTGGCAGGGTCGAGGAGTGGCAGCAACCTCCCTCCCCCTTCCCGCAGGCTGATGTTTCAATCTGAGCATCGGGCTGGTGCTTGGCAAGGAGGAAGGAAAAAAAAAAAAAAAAAAAAAGAAAAAAATCGATTGCTATGAGCAGTTCTGGGGAATCCTGCAGGCAGCCGGATGCAAAATACCTGCAGAGCCAGGGCTCTGCCTCGCAGATGCTCAGCCTCCCTCCAAGGGCATGCGGAGTCGGGCGGCGGGTACCGAAAACTCCCCACCGGCATCTCGTCGCCCACCTTTGGGCTGCAGAGAAATTCGGGGGCTGTGTCCCCAGCCCTGCTGCCCACCCACACCCAGGCGCCCCCCTACCGGACTCTGGTCCTTCGGCTTGAGGGGCGTCGCGCTGCGGCTGGAGGCGACAGAGGCAGGGCTCTCCGGCATCTCCCGGCGGGTTGGCGGGAGCCGACTGCCGGGTGCGCGGCCGGGGCTGCCGGGCTCCAAGGGGGGTTCCTGGGGGAAGTAGAGGTCTCAGGGGGAGCACAGGGACACAGGGACCACCGAGCCCCGCTGTGCTCCCCACCACCTCCGGCCGCGCGCTGTCCCACATCTGGCTGAGCAGCACTAACGAGGAGCATCCGCTTAGAGGCCTCAGCTCCGCTCCACGATCCCCTGGATGAGAAACCTCCTTGATTTTTTTTCCTCTTTGAACAAAATTAGAGGTGGCAGCGGATTCAGGAGGAGGCTGGTGGCCACGGATGCCTTCATGAGGGAGGATGGTGACCAGCACACCTCAGGAACTGAGAAGGGGCCTCTTGGCAGCCCCTCGACAGCATTTCAGAGCAAGGCCAGCCCTCAGCTCTTGCACTCCTATAACCATCCAATTAGGGCCGTGATTTTTATCACCGTAATTACACCGAAGAGCAGTTTTTATAAGCGCCGTTTTCTGCAGAAATCCCTGCTGATGTTCCTTTCAGGGCTTTATTTTCTTGGGAAGTGTCAGGAGGGAAAAAAAATTAAAAGAAAAATTAAAAATCGCGTGTTGTCCCCTTAGTCTTCCCGGGGAGGAAAAGGGATGTCCCCAAAAACATCCCCTTTGCCAAGAATGGCTGGGGCTGTCACCCCAATTTATCACCCTCCCCGTACGGGATGCTACGGGAGCGGGGCTGAAATGGGATTGGGAAGCGGAGCCAAGCCTACGGCTGGCAAAGCTGAGCCTTCAACCTGGAAGGGCTGCAAGTCGGAATCGGCCTCGGCTGGCACGAACACCTCGGAGCGGCGCCGGCACGTGTCCTGGCTGGCCGCTCCTGCCCAGCGGCAACGACGTGGAGCCTAACGAGCCCCAAAGCTCGGGAAGCAGAGACCCAAACCTGACGGCTACAGCTGGAGCTGGATACCCTGCAAGGCTTCAGCATGCCCGGAAGGTCTCACCTCATCCACCACGAGGTTGTAGTCGCTCTTGTCCCCGTCGCTATCCTGCAAAGGGAGGAGAAACCCAGAAAGGCTCGGTTAGGAGCGGGAGAGGCTGGACCACGCTCCGGTCTCTGCCCCACAGGACCCCCACCAGCAGAGAGACCCCGTTTTCTCCTGAACATCACTTCTCACGGACCAACACCACGCCCCGCGGGCAGCGACTCAACTGAGCGGCTTCCCCGGGGCTCTTCACTTTGTTTATTTTTGGAGGATCACATCCCTCTGCGCGCAGGCAGGCACGGAGCTCCCCGGCCACCCCCGGGGCCCGGGCCCGTCTGCCGCGGCCTCGCTCTTGGGTGCACTCACGTAACGCCCAGGCAGGTCCTTCTCCTCCCGCTTCCGCTTCAGCCCCGCGCCTCCCGTCCGCTCCTCGTCCTGCGGGCTCTCGGGAGGGGAAGCAGAAAGGCTCTGAGCCAAAAAGGGAGGAAGAGGAAGGTGAGTGAGCCGGCAGGAGAGCAGGCAGCTCCCAAAGCCCCACCAGCCACGTTTCCCCCCTGGATGAGACCTCCCAGTGCTGCTGGCTGCTCCCAGCTGGTCTCCAGCCCCAGCCAGCCGTGCACAGCGGTCCCCATCGCCCACCACACCGGCAGCGGGGCCGAAGAGGGAGGCACCGCTCTCCCCCTCCGCGCAGACGCCTGCGGCATCCCCTTACCGGCGTCCCGTGCACCCGCAGCCAAGAGTCCGCTAAGACCCAAACGTACCCGGAGCAGGGACAGGGTTTAGTCTGGTGCCTCGAGCGAGCCCAGGAAGATGCTTCCAGAGCCCTGAGTTTTACCCCAAATTCATCCATCCAGCTCAGATGGAGCAGAGAGAAGGGAAGCAGGACGGGGACCGCCCCTGGGGGGTGGGCTGCCCACAGTCTCCTTGCCTGGAGTATTTTTAGGGTGCTCAGAGACTCACCCACATGCAGCCCCATCACCTCCCTTTCCCAGCCTGGCCCCAGAACGGCTCCAGTGTGAGCTGCCCTCGTCCACCCCTCGCTTCCCAAATCTGGCCAGGCCGCAGGCCGCAGCCCCTTCCCCGGGAGACGGCGGCCCATCCATCAGCCCACCACCGCATCGGCCCCGGCAAAGCATCTCCTGGGCTGGGGGGCCCTGCCCAGCACCCCAAAGCCACAGGCTCCCCTTCCTTGCCAGAGATTGGGGGTGGGCAAAGAGGCAGGGAGGGCAACAGCCCCACTGCGACCCGGGGGGACGAGGAACGGCGGCCACACCCCGGCCTGGCTGCTGGCACGCAGGGCTTGGCGAAACCAGGAGCTGAGCCAGGCAGCTGGAGAGCAGAGCCGCCCCTCCGGGAGATACGCAGGCATGGCAGAGTGGAAAATCCCCATCGGAGAGACGCGTTTGCTTCACCTTAACCCCGCCGTTGCAGGAGCTCGCGGGCTGGGAAGCGGGATGGGGGCGAGCGGGACCGACGTCCCTTCCCTGACACGCTGCCAGCGGCGGCAGGGGCGTCTCAAACCCCCTCCGGCCCCCCGCGCCCGCTGCTCGGAGGAGAACGGTTGGGCTGGGGCAGTATCTGGGGCAGGGCTCCCCGACCTTCCCGGGGGAGCTCCACAGAGCTCTTCGTGCTGGAGATCAGGGAGAAAATGCCCCATCCCAGGGCTCCCACATGGCTGATGGATTCTTTCCGGCACGGGAGGATTAAGAGCCTGGAGACGCACAACCACGGAGCAGAAAGGATGCTTCCCGTTCCCCGGGCGATCCCGGGAGGATGCATTCGGCCTAGAGAGGACTGCGGGGGTGATCCATCCCAAACAACACAGCCACCATCTCTCCATCCTCCTCTCCCACAAGCCTACGGAGATCAATCCCAATTGCTGCCCAGTGGAGAGGCTCGTTAACCCTTCCCTCCCCAGCCTGTACCAGGAGCTGGAGTGCCGGACCATGACACCATCCAAGCATTTCTCCTGGCCTCCCCTACATCCCTCCACACGCTCTCGACTGCTCCCACCCTCCGCACGGCAGCGGGACGGACTCTCCAGCCCGCAGCACCGCGGAGGTCAAACGCGGCTCCCTTCCACCCCAGGCACGGCTGCGTCTGGGCGCTGTCTCCGCCGCACATCTGCCAGCGGGGGAATGCACAGCTGGACGCCGGTCAGGGCCCCCCTTCGTTAGACTGGCCCCAGGGGAGGCTCTTCCCAGCCTGGGGGAAACCAGCTCCACCGAGAAATAGGGATGACCCCAGAATTCCTTGAATCCAGGGACATGGCCCAGCCTCATGAGGACCCCGCGCTGCCTGCGGGGGAGGGCAGAGCTGCCCCAAGCCCCTCTCCCCACCCACCCACCCCCAGCTTCATAGCTTTCCCCTACCTTCTCACCAAGCTGAGCCCTTGCAAACTCAGTCCGCAGGGGAAGGCCAGCCCTGGGAGCCTGTCACCCCGGTTCAGCTGGTGTGCAAACCCAGCCAGCCTCGAAAGGTGACCCACAGCGCGGGGAGATGTCCCCACCAGACTGGGGAAGGGGAGGAAAGGAGCCCACGCGTTGGAGAAACGAACGGGAGCCCACAGCAGGAGCAGAGCAGGGTGCCTGGGCTGTGGGCTTCAAGGGAACAAGACGGACCTGTTCCGCCCTCCCCTCCCCGAGGAGCCCCGGGACCCCAACCCGCACCCACCCCTGCCCCGCAGCTGGGCTCCCTCCACGCACGGGGGCCAGGCGAGGCCACCGGCCCGGCCAGAGCCGCGCGGGACCGGCCACCACTTACCCGGCTCAGGGTGTGCTCTGGAGCCCGGGCGGCAGCAGGGAGGGTGTGCGGGCGGGCCGGCGTCGGCGAGGCAAGAGGGGAGGAGAGGAAGAGGCTGTTAATGCGGAGGCCGTACCCCAAGTACCCCGGGGAGGGAGAAGAGGGGGGCACTGCAGGGCAAGACAGGAGGAGACGGCAGGACACAGGTTGGGAAAAAAAAAAAAAAATATCCCACCCCATTTCCCACGGTGCCCACCCCAGTGTGGGTTCTCTGATGTCTGATAGGAGGCGAGCACATCGCTCAGCCTTGAGGAAGCAGGGGGTATCTCCATCCACCCATCTACTCTCAAGAAATTCACTCCAGCTTTGGAATCTCTTCCCTGGATGCGGCAACACGTCCAAGGCTGCCAGGGGACAAGCTGGCCGGCCCGCTGAGACCTCCCGAATCGCACCCATCCTGCTTCCTTAGGAAGCCATGCTAAAAAAGCCCAGTTGGAAATCCTCCAAAACCCCAAAACAGGTCCAGCTCCCCGCGCTCGGCGGAGACGCGCCAGGCGTTTGCTGCAAACCTAAGCAGGGGGTTATGGCTGGGGTCTAGCGAGCCCCTCCCCGGTTGATTTTTCACTCCTAATGGGGGCGCAAAGCGGACACGGACATTTCCCTGCCGCTGTTTCTGCGGCCTTGAAATCTTACAAGCAAAACCGGATCATTAGGAAAACGCGACAAACCCCTCCGCTGCCCAGTTTTGCCGTTACTGGTCCCAGCACCAGGCCAGCGGGAGCAGCCAGCGCCTTCCCCAGGGGAGCGTCGCTACGGCTGCTCGATTTTACTGCCTGTTCCTCGCCCATCGAGCTGCCCCACTGCCCGGAGCCCTCTGCCCCGGCCTCGGTCTTCCTGCCAGCGGAAAAACCCCGACACCCACGCTCGGCAGGTGCCTCGAGCTCGGAGCGGTGTCTCCTTCCCGCAGCATTTCGATAGCAACGCGCCACCGGGCGGTGTGACTGATTTGGCCCGGGCCTGCCAGTAACGTTCAGAGCACTGATTTAACGACGATTAAATATTGATGATGTTTGTAAAGCACTTTGCGATCCTGATCGGAGGAGGCACCCGTAAGGCTGAGGAATTGCTGCTGTTATTCCCTTAAAACCTTGGCTTCGGGTGTCAAATCCTGGGGTAAATGGAGAGGGTTTCTCTGCGGTGGGGATCTTGCGCCCTCCCAGCTGCCTCGTGGAGAGGGGACCCTCACGCACTGGGAGCACCCGGAGGAGCAGGAAGACCCATGAGTGCAGAGCCCTGAGGTGCGTGCGCAGCCGCCCCTCACGCCATCGTTCCCCGGCTCAGAAATAGAGCCAGCCTCCCCGGGCTGCAGATATTTAATTAGCCGGGTTCGTCATCCGCAGCGCCTGCCGCTCGCCATGGCCCTGGGGAGCGGCTGCCAGGCATCGAGGAGCCCCGGGAACCGGGCAGAGCTGGCAGCCGGATCCCCCCCAGCGCTTCCCCACGTGCCGCTGGGACGTCTGCCAGCCTTCGAAGGGTTAACCCAGCTGCGCTCCTTTCCCCTTACCTCTGTTCTCCCCATCCTGGGCCACTCTGTCCTCCTTGGTAGCCAGCTGGGACTGTGCCATCAATGCCCCCGAGAGGGCCAGGAGCCCCGAGGTGCCACCGGCCCCGCTCAGGCTGGGAGGCTGCACGCTGGAGGGGTGGGGTGCCAGCGGGATGGGGGACGCGTGGTGGGAGAGGTGCTGAAGCTGCTGCTGCTGAAAGAAAAAGAGCAAATGGTCCCTGATCCGGGAGGAGGGAGCCGCAGCCGCGCCTGGCACCCCTTGGCTTCCTGCACCAGTTGCCATGCGAAGCGCAATGCGATGCAGTGCGAGGATGAGGAGGGGGGAGCCCGCCCCTTCCAACCGGGGCACGTCAAATAACCTCCCCGCTGCCGATGCCATCCCGACACATGGCAGCTGAGCCCAAACCGCGGCTCTGCCCTGCTCCGCTCAGGGTGGCGGGGGCCACGGAGGAGCCCAGCGGCCGCCCGCAGCCTTCGGGACACGTCAAACCCTCCCACCGCTGGGGCCCAGCCCCAGTAAACACCCTGGCTTCCCCCCACCGCCATGTTGTGGGGTCCGAACCCCCAAGCAGAAAAGAGCCTTGGCCAGCGCGACTCACCCCGACGATGCTGTTCAGCTCCCCCATGGTCACCTGCTTGGCCCTCTCCACAGCCTGCAGGACCTGCTGCTGGTGCTGGGGAGGAAGAGCACCGGGAGGTCACCCCGCGCTCCTGGCCGGAGGGACCACGCGCCCCAGCATCGCCCGGCTTTCCCTCTCCCACCCCTCCAGCCCAGGTACAGAGGTTTTTTCCCCTCCACTGTTCAGGCTGGGCTCAGGTTCGCCCCTTCCCGAGGGCCTCAAGAGAAGCCCAAGCAGTCCCGCGCGCACCCCCCGCCTCCCCCCTTACCTCCTGCGTCAGGAAGGGTACGATCTGGGCGCAGATGGCACTCAGTCTCTTGACAATCTCTGCCTGAAAGAGGAAGCCAGTATCAGCACGGACGGGAGGGCTCCGAGCCCTGTCCCATCCCCTCCAGCGGAGAGAAGAGCGGCCCGCAGCCGTGCGCAGCCTTGGCAGAGGAGTTGAGCTCTCGTAAACCCCGCCGCTGCCTCTGCATCCCCGCTGGGATTTCCCAAGCTGCTGCCAGGGGAAGACTCTGCCCAGGGCTGCGGGACCCCCGCAGGCTGTCAGGTCTCCCCCGCCCCCCCAGGCACAAAGGAGGGAACTCGACTCCTAAATCCCTGGGTGGATAGGGGCCAAGCCGAGCTCGGAGCTGTCAGTCCTTTCGCAGCCCAGCTGGCTTTGCTCAGCCCAAAGCCATCGCGGCTTTGCGGGCTGTGGCTCTTGCAGCCGGCGGGCAGGCTGGCAGGGAAGGGGGAGAGGCGAGCCACCAGCGCTGGCAGCGGGCCACCGGCATGCTGCCGGCTGTCTCCCCGAACATCGGATGCGAAGCCAGGGATGAAAAATTCACACAAACTCTGCATCACGCCGAGGCACCCGCGGCGGTACCTGCTCTGCCCTCCCGGCCCCGGCCAGAGCACGGACCCCCGCCCCCAGGCCCGCCGAAGCTCCACCTGCTCCCCTCTGGCTCTCCCGGCTCCTTCCAGAGCGGAGGCACAGAGCCCCCCCATACCTGCCCCCTGCCCTGCGAGCGAAAGCGAGGAAACGCAGAGGAGCTGGCGCATCCTCTCCTCAACCCGCGGTTACGGACAGCGCGGCCGTGGCCTCGCCAGGGTAAGCAGCGTTTCCCAAGGGAAGGGGGCTGCGGCTTCCAGCCAGCCTCACCACATCTCCCCGGGAAAATCTCATTTCCCTCCCCACCCGCTGCAAATCCACCCTGGCACTGGCGGAGGGATTGGCTGCTCTGGCGTGTTTTCTCATCTCAGGTTTCCGACAATCCCCGACAGCGCTGCGGAGAGGTCAAACCACGCACAAAGCCGGCAAAGAACAAAAGGAACGTTCACCTGCCGCGCTCAAAGCTCGCACCCACCAGTCACCCGCAGGTCCCCGCTGCGGCATCGGCCACCGCCCCGATGAGACCCCACGAGACAGAGAGACCCGTCTCCTCTGGACCTCTCCTGCCCACACGGAGCCAGGAACCGGACTCGGGGGTCCCTCTCCCCAACCGCTTGGCCATCACCTGTCACCCCGCGTGGCTCAGGCCACCCCTGAGTGCCAGTCCCACCCCTGGCTCCGAGTCCCAGCGGAGCTCGGAGTGCATGGGGATGGCAGGAACGCGCTGGCGGGCTCTGCGACTCTCCCTGCTAACAAAAGGAGCAAACTCGGCGGGGCTGAGCCAGCTGGAGGAATATGGCAGTTGACTCGCCACTTTGTCAGGCATTGGTCCAAACTAATTTCCCTGGCGGAGAGCCCGCGATGACTAGATTGATAAATCTGAAGAAGGAAAGCAAATTAACGCTGGAACAAAAGGGGAACTAGGGAAGGGTGAAAACACTCCTCTGGTTTCAGGAAAGGAAAAGGGGATTAAAAAAAAAAAAAAAAAAAAAGAAAAGACAAGACAGACAATTCATTTGCCTCCGGGCTCCAGATCCTGCTGCCTCCTCTGGGGCCCCAGGGCACGGCTGCGGGGCTCACAGACAGGCTCCGGGTGCTTGGGGGTGCCAGGGAGGAGGCCCTGTCCCACCAGAACTCAACAGCCCACGTCCCGGCGACTGCCGAACCCCTGCGCAGGCCAGCCCCTGTCCTGTGCCATAGCAGCTGTGCAGGGACGAGGGAGATCGCTTCCCAGCAAAGTCGCCATCCTCTGCCTCTTCCTCGCCACCCCCCGCCGCTGGCCCGGACCCCCACCTCGCTTACCTGCTTGTGCATCTCAATGTTCAGCCCGTAGGACATCTCGTAGTACTGGGAGCAAAATCACAACGCAGCCTGGTTAGGAGCCGCCCGCAGCAAGTGGCCCGTTACCAGCTGGGGGGGGTCGGTAGCCAGCCCACCCCTGCTCCCCGCTGCTGCCGAGGGTCCCTGCTCCCCCCAGCCCAGCGGACCGGTGCACCGTGGGCCAAGATCTGTGCCACCAGCTTGGGACAAGGTAGGGAGCCTGCGCAAAAGCCGAGATGACGTCCGGTCGCACCTTGCAAAGCCCATTTTAAAGGCAGCAGCCCAGCAATGGGAACCCCTGAGCCTCTGGGATGTGGGACGGGATCCCAGCTGGGGGGTGACAGGAACGTACCCTGGGATGCCGATCAAGCCTAACGCACCCCTGGCCTCACGGGGCTGCCATCTCCCAGGGGAGGGGGGTTGCCCAAGTTTCGGTCTGTTTGCCTTTGGGATGGCAGGATTTGGGTTCCCCCCGTCCCTCGAGGGGCCTGGAAAGTAGGAAGCTGAAGAAGAAGCTCCAGCTCTGCAATTCCCATCCTCTTCCAGTCCTCCCAGCAGCTAGTCCCGCTCCGGCCTGGCTCTGACCAGTGCCCGGGTGGGTCAGTATGGGGGGGATTAACCCCGCGCTGGCTGCAGCCCCCTCCTGCCCTGCTCCTTCCTATGACAGCTTCCTGGGCCACCCAAAACACCAGCCTCAGAGTATCGCTTCCAAGACACCCCCTCCTTCAGAGGGAGACAAGAAAGAGGGGGAGAGACCTTTAAAGGGCCAAATAGAAAATAAAAGAGACAAAACCTATGGCGGGCTCGCTGGGCTCCGGCAGCACGAGCGGCAGCAGGCAGCAGCAGAGCCAGCCGTTGCTAGGAATAACGATTAACCCGGCCACGCACCTCCCGGCGGGGAGGGGAGGCCGCCGGCATTTGGGTGAGCGGGGCCGCGGAGGCCGGGACCGGAGGGCGGCAGGTGGGGATGCTCAGGGGGGTCGGGGGGTGAGGGCAGGGGGGCCAGGGCTCACCATGACATAGTGTCTCTGCATCTCCGTCTTCTCGCTCACCAGCTTCTCGCATTCCAGCTTCAGGCTGCGAAGAGGAGCCGCGGTTTTCATCCACGGACCCCCATCTCCTGCTTCCAACCCCCTGGGTGCACCTCCTGCCTCCCCCCGCCCATGCCCACCCCGACGGCTGCTGTCACCCCCGGGGGACCCAACCCTTGCACCCAGCTCAGCTGGAGGAAACAAACCATGGGTGCTCTCCCCCTTGGGACCCCCACTCAAGACTCCACGGCTTCA
>WHYT01014117.1:0-14996 GCA_009806455.1 Tetrax tetrax
CTCACAGCCGGTGGACAGTTGCGTAACATGCCGATCGCGCGAAACTCTGCTTTTCTTTTTTTTTTTTTTTTGGTCTTTCTGTTACAGCTCGCCAGGGGAAAGCAGTTTGCTGGAATTCCTATAAACGCAGCCTCCTTCGGGCGGGCAGCTTCAGCGGAGCAGGCTGGTACGAGGAGCGGGGGTGCGATCCTCCTCCGAGCCGTAGCAGGCAGCTGTCAAGCAGTTTCTTCTACTAGCTGGTGCTAGGAGAAGCTTGAGTAACCCGTTTCCATGATGCTAAGCAGCCCTTTCTGTTTGCCTGCGTTTGTGAAAACGCACATCTCGCATGGTGTCTCGCGTACCGAACGTGTCGGCGCCCGAGGACACGCTTGGCAGGGCTTTGCAGAATTCAAGATCATTGCAGCCAAGTGTTTCTCCCGCGTAGTACAGCGGTTGGAGGTGGTGTGGTGCCATAGTGTGTACAGGCAGTACTAGAATTGAAGTTTTCATAATGCCTGACTTAAGTCATTAAGCCACTAATTATTTTGCAGTATTGAGAGAGAGTATTCTTCATGAAAGATGCCTACGTACCAGATTCAGACTGGTTAAACGGATTACATCAGTCAAGTGCCAAAACTTAGAACATAAAACTTGTCTATTTCAGGAACTGAAAATAATTAACACTGGATTTTTAGTCTTTCTGAATGGTTAATTAGTTAAGGGTTTTTTGGTAGGGGTGGAGTGTTTTGGGTGGGTGTTTTGGGGGTTCTTTTGGTGGTTGGTTTTTTTTGTGTGTGGTTTGTTTGGGGTTTTTTTAGATAGAAAAAAGACATTTGCTTAAGGTAGTATTTCAATCTGTTATTAACTAATTTTAGTTAGAAAGGTTATGTTGCCATACCTACTGCCAGGGTGTGCTTAACTGATGTGAGAAGCATAGACTGCAGCTCTAAAAACTAAAGTAAAACTTGCATAAACGTTTCACGTCTTCACAAGAGATTTGGAATGCGTGTATTCAAAAAATCTACCCAGGCACGACAAAACCTAAATCACAGGATAACTATGAGTTGCATGTGTAAATTGCTGTTACCAGATTCTCTTATTTAAAAAGGAAAAAAAAAAAATAGTTTAAAAAAAACTAAGTTCTTTCTTGTGAAATTCAGAGACAGTTTTGGTAATGCCAAGAGCCTGGGTTCTGTTAGGTGAATTGAGGCTAGATTTGATATCTCAGGATATTTTGCTTCTCTAAGGTAGAATGTTCTAACCTGTGAGAAAGGGAAAAATCACAGAAGAAAGGAAGTGCATGGAAAACATTCTGTGTGTTTTTGAGGACTTAGTATGGAAATGCTGAGTGTCCTGTATGTTTGAGTTTATTTGAGTATCGTAGTGAAACTCAAAAACATCTGCTTAAAAATAGGTTTCTAGGACTGTTCTTGAAACTTGAAACAGTTTTGTGCAGCGTTCTTTCTTATGCACTGGTGGAATAATCTTTGAAGTGCATTTCAAGATCTAACATATTTTCAATGTTAGCATTTTAAATCAGAAGCTCTAGCTGTTCCAGTTGTTGAATATCATCTTTAATGTTGTCTTCTAACTTTTTCATCTCCTTCTTTGCAGTAAATATTCAATTAAGATTGTATTTCTGTGTTTTAAAAAGTAAGCAACAGGGTTGGTTTTTTTTTCAGAGAATACAGGGAGAAAGTAGTCTAGATGTCTTGGATATTGTAATCCTAATTCTGTAGTCCTGGGGTTTATGTGGCGTCGCATTTTCAGCAAAAATAACTCGTCAGTATCGGATGAAACTTGCCGTACCTTCGTGTCTAGCCCGCTGTATTTGGAGTTCTTCTGCATCAGCTGTCAAGTGTGGTAGTGATTGTTAAGTAACTTGGCATCTGGTTTTGACACTGGTTTGTGTTTTCTGTCCCACTCTCTTTCTCCCACTCTCAGTCATTCACTAAAAATACTAATGTTGTTATACAGAAAATGTCCAGGAAAACAATCTGTTAATTTCCCCTCTAATTTTACAATTAATTTTGGAACTTTTGATCGGGGTGGCGGGGGGTGTATTTGTTTAGTTAGCTAGTTCTTTTTAATTATGATAAGTTTAAAGGGAAGAATTGTTAACATGCATAAAGTTATATTTAGTCCCTTTTTTTTTCCCCTAAAGCAGCATTTGCATTTTATTCCTGCGGAACCGACTGGAACAAAAGTAATCTGCTGGAGTCGTGAGCCCATTGTCAGATACCAGCTTCAGGGAATCTGTCTTTGATCAGCTTTGTGCGTTACAAAAAGGTGTTGCTGCATGGAAGGAACGATATGGTGGAGGCTATGTTTCACCGTTCTTGTCAAAAATATTTATAGTTTTTATTTCTTCCTTGCAGAGATTCTGAAGGACCTGGACGATTACTATGAAAAATTTAAACGAGAGACAGATGCCGTGCAGAAAAGAAGAATGTTGCACTGCATTCAGAGAGCCTTGATTCGGAGTCAGGAACTGGGGGATGAGAAGATCCAGATCGTCAGTCAGATGGTGGAGCTCGTTGAGAACAGAACCAGGCAAGTGGACAGCCACGTGGAACTGTTTGAGACTTGTCAAGAGACTAACGATACCACTGGCAACAGCGGGAAAGCCAGCCAAGATAAGTCAAAGAATGAGACAATCGCGCAGGCTGAAAAGCCCAACAATAAGAGGTCGAGGCGGCAAAGAAATAATGAGAATCGAGAAAATGCTTCGAATAATCACGACCATGATGACATCACCTCAGGAACTCCAAAGGAGAAGAAAGCAAAAACATCCAAGAAGAAGAAACGATCCAAGGCTAAAGCAGAGAGGGAAGCTTCTCCACCAGACCTTCCCATTGACCCTAACGAGCCAACGTACTGCTTGTGCAACCAAGTCTCCTATGGAGAAATGATAGGATGCGATAACGATGAGTGCCCCATCGAGTGGTTTCACTTTTCCTGCGTGGGACTCAATCACAAACCAAAGGGCAAATGGTACTGCCCCAAATGTAGAGGAGAAAACGAGAAAACTATGGACAAGGCATTGGAGAAGTCTAAAAAAGAAAGGGCCTACAACAGGTAGTTTGTGGACTTTTCGTAGTGAAGAAAGATAAAACCACCAAACCAGTGTATTTATTGTCAGCATCACCTTTGTTGAGGTGAAAGGATTGTAAAATGTATATTTTTAAAGGAGGTTTAAAACTGAACCATTCCTGTTATAGGGACGGCAATAAGCAATTTTGTTTTTCATTTGGTAAACTGTAACCAGACTGTGGTCTGTGGACCAATGTATTCCAAAAGTAAAGTTATAAGAGTTTAAACTGAACGTTCGGGTTGGTCTTAAAAGATAAATTAATACTTTTTTTTTTTTTTTTTTCCAAGTGCTGATAGCATTCTACCCATTAAAATTTTGATGACAAATATCTCTGAAATGTAATTTTGTTTTCTTTATTGAAGAATGTTATTTACCTTTTGAACAAAGTTGTTAAATAGTTTAGCCATCTGGTTGTATCTGAATAAAGCTGCAATACATTACAAATGTAACTTCTCTCCATGATAAGCAGTGCAAGAGCAAACAGAAAGAGGGTAAAATTTGGTTCCTGCTACAAAGTGTCAGTATAACAGTTCATCAGCGAATGTTTAAATAGGCTTAGAGGATTATTTTTTAAAAAAAAAAAGTTAATAGTTAAATTTTACACAGCAAATATTTTATATGCTGGCCAAGCACCACAAGGGCCATTTTAAAATGATTGAATATGTTTTATATTTAACCAGGAAGTGGTTTAGTAATGAGACTTAACATAAATGAGGCTTTATACTGTCACAGATAGTACTGTAGCAATCCTTAATTTGTTTAAGTTGTATAAATGTACATTTTTAAGTGGAGTTGCACTTACTGTATTATACCTGGAAATGCAGCCAAATGCCATTGTGTAACCAATGCGCATTTCCTGCTGTATGTATGAAAATTGTACAGCTGTGATATTAAGAAATAAATGAAACAACTTTGACAGTTTGCTGCTTTAGCAATCATGTTTAATAATCATTCATATAGCTTTAAAAAAAGAATTTGTCTTTAACCTCAGCAGCTCCGGCAAGCTGCTGCTAGGAAGCCTGAAACTCTTGTAGTGGTAACCAAATTACAGTTCTGATAACGAATCTTCATAGAACTTAAGACCAGCAAGGTCGCAGCATTTAACTTTCCGTCCAACTCTACTGTTTTTGTGCTCGCAGTCACTCCCAGACCTGGCCATTTATCTAAAAATCAATAGTATAGAGCTGGTCTTGTTCCGTTGTGTTTGTGCTTTTACACTACAGGTATAAATTATTCCACGTTTGTTATCAGCAGAAAGATCTTCTGCGTTACAGCACTTTCCAAGTATTATTGCAGCCGTTTCAGAGCAGGCATTTTGATTCTTCGTGGTCACCTCGTATGAAAATATACTGGCTGTGATCAGGGTGCTGTGCGTTAGATTAGATGTCCGGATCCTCTGTCACTTAATTTTTTAGTGGAACGTGGCCAGACTGTTTCCTTCACCTGTGTGAAGGTGGAGGGGCCAGGATTCTGGCTGAGCTGATTTCGTCTCCTCTTCCCCCTGGGGGCCTTTACTGCAAGTGAGAAGGGGATGAGACCAGCAGTAGGAAGGGTGTGGAAGTGAACGTTGTGAAATCTGGAGGGCCAGAGGGGAAGGAGTCTGCTGAGAACACGGGAGGCTGGGGCTGGGGTTTTTTTAATTCTCTTAAAATGTATGATTGTGTTGTTTTGCTTCCTGGACAGTGAAACCGTACCACTGAAGTGATGCTGCTTTTTCCCAGTGTATTCCAGCAGGTCTTTCTGTTGGAAGTAGGGGAGACGAGGTTTTGGATCCAATTGAACACAAGACAGTGGAAGGGGCCAAGTGTTTTCTAAAGATGTACTGAAAAGCCACAAGATGCGCCGCGTCGCCTTGCGTGGATATTCCCTGCCAGACAGACAGACTCACTGTGACAAGCAGAAATGCTCTTTTACTCCAAAATCGGCACGCTAAGCGTGTGTGCACGTGCAGTCATGTTTCCAGTCACAGCAAACTGTCACGTTACACCGAGCCACCTTTGCCCGGGGCAAACAACCGCTCCGAATCACATGTCCTGCTCCTGAGGTGGTGCAGGGTCAGTGTGTAATTTCTTTATGCTCTTACCTTTCTCTTTCCACTCTGAAGCCGCCTTGTTTTCCATTCTCCCCATGCACTTACTGGTCTTTCGTGCTCCTCCCTCCCTCCCTCCCCTTGCTGCTGTTGTAGCTAATCCAAACGTTTCTGGGCTTTTCTGCCTCAGCTGTTCTGTTGTCCTCCCACCAGCCTACGCCGAGAACATCGATACTTAGCAGGATTGTACTCATGAAATCCCGGTGAAACTTTGAGTAGGAACTAGTGCAGACAGTTTCAAACCGTAGCTCTTTCCATGAAATGTCTGTATTGGTTCTGCCGAGCATTTTGCATGTGAAGAGCCAGAATAAAATCACAAAGGTGCAAAGGAATATAGTAAGAAAGTTCAGCTAAAGGATTAGTAGAGCGATATTTATACTGTCCTTAAATGAATGTATTTCCAGCTACCGAAGGCTCGCTGTAGTCTCCCATATTTCAGTCTTTTGCAAAAGGCAGCTCCTGATCTGCAAAGCAGCTTGGACTTACATCCCTTTCCACGTTTTTCCAAGGCTTGTGTAGTCTTCCCAACTCACCCCGTTAGAGACTGCAATGTTGTTCGGCTGCTTGACCCCCAGGGTCGATTGGACCCGCGTGGTAACGTTTGACAGGTCTAGTTTCGGTCGAGGGGCACAATTAATCGGTGTACTCCGCTGTGGCACTGAGCTCTTTGTTGATGGAAGTGAAGCCATCTCATGTTATACTGACAGGCTGCCAAGGGCTGCGTACTGTGCAAACTTTGTTATGGTTTTGGGATCTTGTCTAAAATGCTGCTTTTACAAATCCTCCTTTCTTAGTTATTCGGAGTGCATTTAATGGTCACGAGAAACTGCCATCCTTGGAGACAATTTTTGTTATTTCTGTGCGATAGATCAGCTAATTTGCAGGCTTTCGTATACTGGCAGGGTGACGGTGCTGTCACAGGGGGAGCTCATCTGCAGATTTGAGAAAACATCTGAAATCTCTCAGTGACCTTTCCCTCTGAAGCTGCCAACAAAAGGCTTGAGTGAGAGGAAGGCTCTTCTAGGAGCTGAGCTAAGGCTTCTGACTCATTTCTTACAGGCTAGTGCGTGGCTATCGGGTATGGGAGCATTAATACAGCACACAAAAATCAGCAGGTGTTTGCTGAGGAGGAAGTCACAGCAACAGGAATCACAAACTTCTTAGAACTTCTCATTGAAAATATTGAGGCAGCTGCAAGCGCTCCTGATCTGTGGTAGGTGTCACAGGTAAGTCCATGTTGTGCTGGTGAACCCTTGAGCTGATGATAAAATCCTTCCGACTACTGAAAAGCGCCGTTTCAACACTCGAGTCAAGGGAGCTGGCAGCAGATCCTGCACCGAGTCATCCCGATCCTCAGACGGCGGATTTGCTCCGCAGGAGGGCAGCGGGCGGTGGAGCTGGTGCTGGAGGCACGAGTCAGGAGGTAAAAGGTGGCAGTGAAGGAGCCCTTTGGGTGCTGTGTCAGATCCGACTGCGAAATGTCCCCAGCTGGATGGAGGGAGAGAACCATCGCGAGCCTGAAACAGCAGAGCAAAGCATCAGTTTCAACCATTATATCACCTGAAAGCATCCCAATTAAGCAGAACTACTGTCTCCATTAAGCAGCAGCAACTCTAGCCATGCGTATCATTAGGTTTAAATAGGTTTCTTACTAATTAAACACAGTTGCTGATTAACTGTGTCCTAATTTTGTGGAGCGTGCGGAATAAATACAATTGAATCAGACTGCTCCACCAATCTTATTTTTTGGTAGGGTATTTTTAGTTGATTTTTTAAATTGTCATAAAAATGAAAGAAAATGTAAACTGTTTCACAGAATATAATACAAAAAAGATTCTCTGTAAGAGAAACGCTTCAAAAGAAATGTGAATATCCTTGGAGTGCATTCTATCGCTTTAGTCAGACTTATTACCATCTTCATTGCCTATTTGCTCTGTGTACCTAAAAAAAAAAAAATGCTTCTGCTAGCTGTACCTCAAAAGAGCTAATAATTTCTCACTTCTGAGTATCAAAAGTAGTGTGTGCGGTCAACGTACTGTCAAAAAATAATCAAGCTATTAATGCTTCACACAGCTTCTTACTTTCCCAGGTGTTACTGAAGTCCCAAATGTAACAAGTAGGAGGAATGACGCAGTAAGGAAGAGCACCAGAGCAAACAAAGACACAGTATTAAGTTTTTCTCCTGAGTTCAGGATGCCTGGATTACTTTTCCCCGTAAGCACTTATTGTTGTCGGTAGTAAAAAACATCTAAGGTATCTCTGTCCCCTCTCACAGCAGGGAGCTGTGGCAGCTGCCAGGAGAGGAGCGTAGAGGGCTGGTGGCTCTCCCCAGTCGCAGGCTTCTGTTTTTCGGTATGTATGTGAAGCCTGATGACTGGGTTAAACCGATCCTTCAGTTGGCTTTACAAACAGCTTCGCCAAGGGTGGTTGCCGTCCCTCGCCCCGGCATCTGTTACTGGCCCCTCTGCAGGACCTCCCCTGTCTTGCAGCTCTGCTGGAAGAAGACAAAAGGTGCTTGACGCCAAACTTTTAAAAACAGGTACCAGCGTTTAGATTTCCAGCTTTTAGTCAAGAAAACTAAGTAAACGTTGTGGCTTAACATCCTTGAGAAGGACTGCTGGCTTTCCTGTCCTCTCCAAAATACCTCGGTAGTTCAGCTAACCATTTCTAAAGACTTTGCGTATTATCCACCCAATGTAAGGTCAGGAATTCTCAGATGCCGCAGTAACAAAGAGTATGGAAGTAATCCCGGTCAGATGGATGGGTGCTTTGTAGAAGTCAAAATTCCTTTCAGTTGTTGGGGTAAAAATCTAACCTCCATCCAAATTTTAGGTAACTAGTGAAGCAGGGAGTTAAAAATATGCCTGAAATGGCAGAATTCCTTGCAGTACAGTAATTTGTGTTTTTATACAACTCTGTTGTATGCACTGTGTGTCTGTGAAAGCTCACTTTAATAAGTTAGCCTTCCTATATGGCTGTCGGCTGAGACTGAGAGCTGGAAGAGACTCTGTGAGCTGCAGAAGATGGAGGCAGTAGGTGCTGGTGGTACATCAGTTGTCCACGCGGTCGCTGGCTAAACTGGGCCTGAACTTCTGCTTCGTGCTTCAGGGAAGGGATCATGATGCAAAGAAAATGGAGTGATCTCTTCTTGCCTTTGGCATGTTGACAAGTCAGGTAAGGCCCTAAGAGACTAACATATCTGTGGGGTCTGGTAACTCACCATCATTAAAAAAAAAATAAATATATATTTACTTAAGATAAACTTGGATTTTTTAAGTGAATCTTGTAAAACTCGGTCAAGACGGATAGAGTCCACTTTATACTCTCGCTTTACGGAAAAATTAATGCAATTTAAATGACTGCTGTCCCCTTGGAGCTGTACATCCTGAATTCCCTCATCATACAATACCCTTCACTAGTTCAACTTTTTTTTTCCCAAATAAATAAAACTTGAAAAAAAAAAAGGTTTTAGTGATAAGGCTGAGAAACCCAAGTGAATTGTGCATAAATGATTTACCTGCATACAGAGAGGAATGTTTTGGTATGTTAATTAAAAGATATATATCAGGGGACTTTTCTTTCTGCCAGCCTCTGCTCTCCTTGAGATTTGCATGGTTTCATCTGAAATAAAATGTTCCATTCTCATAATAGCTTCTTCAGTCTTATAACTTTGGGAACAGACAATTTATTGAGCGCTGTATCAGTAAAAGATGAATTGCTAGATGCATGTTCCACAGTGTGATTTCATTCAGCAACTAAAGCAACTAAAAGATTAAGGGCAATTCTTTCAGGAAAGTCCCCTGGGTTTGAATGCTTTAGTTTGTAGGTGTCCCTGGAGGACATGGAAAGTAGAAGGAAATGGATGTCATGTCTTAAACTTTAATCAAGTCTAATATATGGTTACAGTTACTTGAAAATTGTGATCATGATCATATCATTTTGGCATAGTGTCACTGCAGAAAAGAAATATTGTTGTTTGGATGCCCTGATTTTGCATTTCCATGCTTTATCAGGATTTGATTTATTTTATGTTTTGTCTCAGTTTTTTTTTTTATCTGCTGACCCTATTCTGCTTGGATTTGAGACAGCTTCAAGAAGACAAGAGTAATATTTTAAAATTTAAATTACTGATACTGCTCTCAATCTTTGTTATCCACACTCATATATATATATATATTATATTATTTTTTTTTTTCTAGGAACACAGAAGGCATCATGAGAGCTCCCTTATGCTGAGCCCTTAAAATCAGCACGAAGAAACCTTTACAAAAGGAAGAGAGGGACTTGTGAAAAGTGGAAGTAAGGCTACAATACCAAGGTAAAGAGCTGGACTTCGATGTCAAAAGTGATCCCTCCTGGGCTGTAAAAGATTTAAAGGAGTTCTATCTAAATAGCTTCAAGGGAAACAGAGCATCAAATTTCTTGAAAAGATAAACACGAAGTATGTGACAGTTGCACACTTCTGCAAGTTTTGATGAAAAGACTGGTGGCTGTTATGCACAGAGACAGTAGTAAAATTTTGCAAAGCCTGAACTGCATAGTGCCGTACAAGAGAATATTGAAGAACTGTTAGAATGTGTAACTGTTACCACGGTGTAATGTCACCTACAGATGTTATTTTAGAGAAGGTATTGTTGGCTGGGAGGTTATCACCTGTGTCCACAGAGGTTTCAAGGGAAGCCAAAGAACCTTCTTTGTGCAAGTCAGAGGCCAAGGGTCCGTTTAATCTGTCCGAGAGAACAGAAGCGGATAAAATTATATTTGACCTCAACTCACTGTTGAGCAACAGCTAAGCAAGTTTGTCAAAAAAGCACAAGTATTAACTTCTGTGAGTAAACCATTAGTATTTTCCATAGGTAATGGAGGCAAATGTGAGATGCTGTTATTTCAGACAATATTTTAGGCATGAAGTGGAGGGATCTGTTACCTAATGCTACTAGTGTATTAAAGGTGAAAACAACGGAACTTCTGGAGGACTTGTTGAAAAGGTTTGGACCAAAGCTCAGAAAGAAGAGGTGCACATGCCTTTGAACAGAGCCTGTTCACCTTTTGTGATAAAAGGACCAGATTAGTGAATGAGGGGAGAGCGCTAGATCTCATCTGCTTCAGCTTTAACGAGGTGGATGCTGTTCACACAAACTTTAGCAAGATTTCAATGTGGTCTCCCATAATATTTAGGCATCTAAGCTCGAAACTTGCAGTTTGGATGGGTAAGCAGATCTTTGGATGGCTGGGCTCGGAGGGTCATGGTTATACGGGTCATAGACCCTCTTCCCGGGAGCTGGTAATGAGTGGGGTACTGCAGGTCTGTCTGTGACCTGTCCTGTTTAACATCATTATTGGTGAACTGGAGGAAGTGGTGAAGGGCTCTCTTGTCAAGGTTGCGAGTGACACCAAACTGGGATGGTGATACCAGTCAATAGGCTTGATGCTGGGGCTGCCATCTGAGGGACCTGGACAGGCTGGAGTGGGGGGCTGACAGGAACATTGTGCAATTCAACAAGGAGCTGAATTCATTAAGCCCTCCAGAAGCCCACGGGGAAACACCCGCTAAGTCTTATTTCAGATTTAAGAATCCATTGAAGCATTGGAGAGGAGCTTGTTGCTTCATCCATGGGGATCAGCACTATAAAGAAAAAGTAAATAAGCAGAGTAACCCTATTAACCCATCCTTAACTGATCCTGACATGGGTTTACAGCTCTGGAGTCTTGCAGGGTGGTTTGTTTGGGTTTTTTTTCTTGAAAAAAAAAGGGTATTCCGTGGTGATTTCTTTCCTGTCAAATACAAACAGATGAAAATATATCACCAGCTTTCCTAAACCTTTTCCCTAATTGGGGTGCTGGAGAAGGAAGTCCCTGGATTATATAATTGACGTGAAGATTTATGCTTTGTTTTTGCTGTGCCTCAGATAAGTTCCCAGCTCCCCACATCTCATTTCTGAACAATTTTAGACAAATTCAAAGCCTGACACCTATTTTTGACTGCTGCTTTTTTATTACTACTTTAGTGCTTAAGTATGAACAGAGCTGTTGGAAATGTTCGCAGTGGTAGGAAAAAGTCCAATGCTGAAACACTCCACAGTTCTGAGTTTCCTAAACAGTCTTCTGTAACAATGAGATTTTCTGAGCTTAGCCTTCCATGTGACCGGAGCAACATGGAACTTTTTCTTCTTTGTGGTGGTGTCTTCATAATCACAGTTTTCTTTTTATAAATCCCGTACCTCAGGAAACAGGAGATTTGCAGTGAAGATACCATGTTTATCAGAAAGGAGAATGAGGTTTTTGATGAGAAGGATGAGAGAAAACAGCATAAAATTGTGCACAGGCCTATTTTGTGGGTCAGGAGCTAGTGCCTCTGCCACCTTGTTCTCTGCGCAAGGCGTGAACTCCCAAGCTGGTAACATCGTGTGGGCCATAGTTGTGTGTCAAAGGGTGTATGAGAAGTGGAATAGTCCCACATAACAGGTTTACTGACCCACACAGGCAGGTTTGGGACTCTTTTGGGGAAAGGTTCTCTGTAGCAGGCTGCTGCTGGATGTTGCGTCCCTTCCCGGTTTCCAAGTGGAAGGGAGGTCCAAGTGGCTGGCAAAGTGGTGGAGCAGGAGAATCGTGTTGCAGAAAATAGCAGCTGCGAGCCCTGTGGCGGGGTGGCCTGAGCCGAGGATGATATGAGTGAGTCCCTGTCTCCTCATGTGCCACGGGAGGTGACGGGGCAGGGTGCTCCAGAGGTGCTCCAGAGGCCTGCCCAGCCTCCTGGAGTGCGCGGGCCCTCAGCGGGCGTTTGTCTTGATCACGGTAGCGTGCCTGAGAAACCACACTTTATCGATTTGCTGCAATCTTTCTGCTGCTTTATGCTAATAGAGAGCTGTTTCTTCAACTTCTGAATTTATTTAGCCCAAAGCAACATTCTCTGGAGTATACTGTAAGCCTACTGTAAGAAGCGAGAGTGAAGATAAACATAAATGAACCCAAGGAACAGGTGCTGCGGTAGAAGACTGGGAATTGGAACTAAACTGTCATTCACATGCATAAGCACAATTCCCACTGATTTCATATCTCCCATCTCTGACTATCAACACGCACGGTGTCTTATCACCCAGTCCAAACCATCCTTCCCATCCTTCTGTGCTCAATTCTGCTGTTAGATGAACCCCTACAGCTTTCACCAAAGCCAATCGGAATTTCAAATAAGTTTTACACAATATTTTAAGTCAGTAACTCTGTTTTCACAAGATCCAGTACAACTGGGGATTCATTTCATTGTAACAGTGGGTCTCAATTTTTCCTAAGGTTCTTATGATGCAAATATTACCAGGCTTTTATGGGACTGGACACATTAAATTACTGTGTATAATTCCCTCTGTCACTACAGAACATGTGCAGTAACTGGGTAAGTGCAGATTTGTTGCCAATCATGCCATGGGGAAAGTGTAAGGCAATTGCTAAATATACCAACAAGGCAAAAAAATGGGTGCCTGTAAGTTGGAATTGCTAGTTAAAATGTTAAAAATATGAATATAATAGGATGGTAGCCATTTGAAAATTAAAACATTTACAAAAGGGTGGAAGCAAAGATTGATGTCGAGGCAGATACCTCAAGACATTCGCATCAAAAAACTTGTTTCTGCCTTTGTGTCTTGTTACCCACTAGAGCAAAGATCGGCTTACATTCACCTGCTTAACATCAGATTGACTCATCAGCATCAACACCTCTCCAGTTATCACTGGGTTGTAATCCAAGACCTAGATTTCCTACCATGAAAGACCAGACACTGACCTCCCCATAGCCACCATGCTCAGGGGTCTCCTCTCCTTTTCCCTCAATGCCATCTGAGGAACAACAGCCGCCCCTTCACTGCGGTGTTGCCCTGTAATTTGCAGCTCAAGGCTAGCTCTCTGCTAAAACCAGACTTGCCTGCAGTCCATACTGGGCCCATGGAAGTCCTCATTCTCATGCAAAGTTAGGAGAGAGTCTGGAGACACCCGAAGGGAAAAGCTTTTGGCCGCCCCCAGTCCCTTCCCATGGGGCCACCCATGCTCTCCTTTGCGGGAGCCGGATGAGTAAGCGTAGGTGAGACGTGGTGACACCAAGTATGTGGAGCAGAAGCCCTATTACACATCTTGTCACTGCCCCAGCAGACCTTGTGTTTATTTTGCAGAAGATGAGCTGATCCTTTTAGCAGGAGAGTGAAGGAGTGTCATTAGTAGCTCGGGTTGGCTCACCTCCCCATTGTGCAGGAATGAGACCTGCAAGGGTTACATCTCACTCAGCCTTAGGAGAGCCACAAAATAAAGGAGATAGCGAGCAGTTAGTGGCAGAGAAAGAGAAGGAAGGAAAGGGAAGTTTTAAAAATATAAAGATATCTACGAGTGGAAAGTTGTAGAAGGATGCTGCAGCAGGGCCATCAGAGCAGCCTGGGCAAACTGCTCATAGAACCATAGAATGGTTTGGGTTGGAAGGGACAGTTAAAGGTCACCTAGTCCAACCCCCCTGCAAGGAGCAGGGACATCTCCAACTCAATCAGGTTGCTCAGAGCCCCATCCAACCTGGCCTTGAATGTTTCCAGGGATGGGGTATCCACCACCTCTCTGGGCAACTTGTTGCAGTGTTCCACCACCCTCATTGAAAAAAACTTTTTTCTCATTTCAGCCTTTAATCAAACTCCACAGTACACATCTCTACCACAAAAGAGAAGCTCTGTTGTATCAGTTAAGGAGTAGTCCCTGTGTCCTTCAATTGCATCAGAGAAGCACCTTCTGAATGGTGAGAGGCTCCAACTGCACTGCAGCGCATGCAGCCGCAAGGATTATCCTTCCCTTTTTTTCTTAGGGTTTGTCTCCAGCCCACTTTAGAAAAGCCTTGTGGAGCTTCAGGGGGATGCTATATCTTTCTGAGCGCTCACTTGGCTCTTCTCTGGGCTCGTGAGCTCCTGAGGCTGCTGTCTGCCACCAGTACCGTTGCTCCCTGCAGTTCGGTTGCCTTAGTGAGCTGCACCTTTCACCCACACTGGTTTTATACAGATGCAGCAGCTGTGGAGAGAGACATCAGCAGGAAAAAATCATTTAAACAGCCTGCCAGTGTGGATTCCCAGCCCCTTTTCTGTGCTTGTTACCAGGCACTGTGTAGGCAAAGCATTTACGTACTGATCTTCACCTGGGCTGCGGTACCTGAGGCACAAAATAAGAAGACCAGTAGCTGTAGCACCACAGAGGTGCTGGTGTCACACGGGACCTCTGCAACCCAGGCCAGCTGCCGTCCCAGACATGCGCCCATACTGTCAGCCGGTTCAGCTGGGCACTGCGGCTGGTAAGCTGTTTAATTGCGAGCCAGCTTGCTACAGCACAGAGGATGCTTTGCTCCAAAAGTGAAATTTCACTCTGTGGTACACCTGAAGCATCAGCACGTTATTGTCAAGCCACAGACCTTTGCAGAAACTTAACACATGGAGAAGTTTTCCCAAGGTCTGATGGCAACATTAGTTCTTGAAACAGGGCTCCTCTGGCTCCCACTCCCCGGTCCGTGTCCCTCTGCATGGAGGGCACAGCTCAGCTGGCTTTTGACCCATGCAATAGGGTATCTTGAAGTAACCTGTAGACCCTTACAAACTAAGTCTTTAATTTTCAGGCTGTGGGTATGGAGACAGGCTGGAAAGAGAGCTGTCAATCATGTCTTTTCCCTTAATTCCCCCCTTCAGCTCTCCCTCTGTTCTCTGTGCCCTCAAAGCAGTGGCGATCTGGAAGTTCTCAATCCCCAGCCTGGAGGGCTTGAGTTACAGGTCTATCCCCATAAGTTGTTTGTACAGCTTTTTTTTTTTTTTTTTTTTTTTTTTTTTT
>WHYT01014117.1:15928-29630 GCA_009806455.1 Tetrax tetrax
GAGCAGGCTCTGACGGCTGGACTGCAAGCTTGGTCACGTCTGCACGTGCATGCGTCTGCAGGCACCAGCCCTGCAAGGACACAAGGACATAGCCCTGAGCCGCGACGGCAGGACAGTGACTGCCTGGGCCGAGGGAACTCATCCAGACTCACAAGTTCCCACAGACACTCCAGCTATCAAACTCCCACCTCCCTTTCCTCGCTGTCCTTCCCCTCACCCTTCCCTTGCTTTGAAGGATGTTTCAGGTGTTTTGACGTCACCTGAAGAAGCTCTGCTTGTTGGAAGGGTTTGACTGGGTTTTGCACCCTTGCATCCCAAGCGAAGAAAGGGCTGAGGGCAGGAGGGAACCAAAGTCCTCAAGGATGGTATATCAGATGCTTTTACTGGAAGTGCAAACTTCACCGCTATGTAACATTTACTAATGTTCTAGGTACAACAAAATAAATTATCTAATCTATTCATCTATTCTCTGATGAAAACCTGCTGGTTTGGACTGGCCTTGTTTTCTCTTTGTCTGCGGCTCTTTGATCGTATCCTATTTAATTTCTCCTTTCACTGAGAAACAGCTCTTCCAAAATGTGACCATTGTTAGCGTGTTCTGCCTGATTATTTGTAATAATCTTTTTTGAGGGAGGCTGAATTCAGAGAAATGCAGCACAGGTGATTATTTTTTTTTTCCCCTCCATTAGCCTTGTTGGACAGGCTGTTTTTTGTTGTTACAGTGCCAGCCACATCTGGTAAAGTTTCCATAGCCCTAAGGCCACCGGTGAGGGCAGCCTTCACAGAAAGCATCTGACAGCGTGTGAGGGAGGACGAAGGGAGGGACGGGTGCTGTCCCCCAGCTGAAGGCAGCCAGTAGAGACCTTCAGACCGAGGCCTAGTTCCTGGTGTACTCCATCCCATGGGGATTTTACAGCATTTAATTTACAGCACCTGAAGGGTTGCACCATCCATCTGCTGGGAAGACAGGTCAGCAGAGATCTGAGGTGCCCTCGGACAAAGCGGTGCCCTGTTTCGCTCAGCAGCAGGAGAGCTGCCACCAGCACCCTGCGGTGTCACAGTCTGCTCCGCCTGCTTCTTCTGGCCCACAGGCACTGCCGAGGCTGTGTGTTTTTACAGCTGTTAACTTTCTTGTGGGGTTTATTTGAGCTCATATTTTCCTTACTTGATATCTTGATTGTCGTCCTTCCTGAAAATACTATTTGCAGAGGTTTACACCCTTGGCTTGTCAGAGCGTTTTCCATACTTATGCAACCAGTCCTTCCCATGAGGGCTACCAGGCTGGCACAGAGATACTGACCCTGCAGTCAGACCCACCATGGATTTGTTGCCTCAAGTCCCACTGTACAACCAAGCCAGTGGCCAGGCATCCTCCTGAAAGATATTTTCTTGCAGAAATGGCACACCGTCTGATACATGTGCCCCCAACATAAGAAAGACATGGACCAGTTGGAGACGGTCCAGAGGAGGGCCACGAAGATGATCAGAGGGCTGGAGCACCTCTCCTATGAGGACAGGCTGAGAGAGTGGGGGCTGTTCAGCCTGGAGAAGAGGAGGCCTTATTGTGGCCTTTCAGTACATCAAGGGGGCCTACAGGAAAGACAAGGAAAAACTCTTTAGTAGGGCCTATTGTGACAGGACAAGGGATAATGGTTTCAAAATAGAGGGAGGTAGATTTAGATTAGACATTAGGAAAAAAAAAAATTACAATGAGAGTTGTAGAACACTGGAACAGGTTGCCCAGAGAGGTGGTGGATGCCCCATCCCTGGAAACATTCAAGGCCAGGTTGAATGGGGCTCTGAGCAACCTGATCTGGTTGGAGATGTCCCTGCTCCTTGTCATGGGGTTGGACTAGATGACCTTTAACTGTCTCTTCCAACCCAAACCATTCTATGATTCTATGATACATAACTGCACCTTTGAGCCTTCAACGTGTGATGTGCAGCTGGGCCCTGGGTTGGACCTGGCAGATGATCCAGCTCTGGGTGGATCTGGCGCTGCTCTTCAGGAAAGCACACTGAAGCCAGCGTCCCTTGCTTCTGAGGTTTTGAACACTTGACCATGGGACTTTCAGGGCAAGCCAGCTGCAGCTCTGCTGGCTGCGCAAAGGCAAGAGACATGCATGCAAGCTGCGGGTCACGTTATATGGGCTTTTGCTAGGATTCAAGAAAGTTTTATAAATGAACCATAAAGAAAAATGGTTGTAATTTTTCAGAGCTCACTGTATATAAAGATGGCATTTACCCAGAGAAGCACTGTTTCCACAGTACACAGGGAACAGGAGTACACCGTTAGATTAATCCCTTGTAGCTGAAAATTACCATTACATTTCCATTGCATACAGACATCTTAAATTATTGATGGATTCCTGCCTGAGGGTACACATTGTAGATTCACATTCTGAGATTTTTAAGAGCTCTTTGATTGCTCACAACTAGGGCTGTTAAATACAGTTATTTGCTTTATACATCTTAAATGGATCAATATCAACTGAAGAAATATCAGGGGGATAGAGACTGAGAGTAAAGGAGTAGGAGTAAAGCTACCACCGGGATCACTTGGGTCTTAGGGGATTTCTAAATCTACTGAGGTTTTGTCCCTTACCTGTGACCTTGCCACTGACCAGCCCCTGAATCCCGTGTGAAATTCATGCTGTTGCACTCAGCAATATGCTTTAAGCAAAAACCAAGCTGTCACCTTTAATCGAAACTTTTCCAGCTGCTTATCTTGTCTGGGGAAAGGAACTGTAAAGCCGTTCTTTTTCTGACGGGAAGCAGGTTGTCAAAGGCTGCTTTAATACAGATCCCGTTTCTCCTTTCTCCTGAAAAACAATGCTTTGTGGACTAAAGCTTCCACGACAGAGTAGCAGGTGTTACATATGAGCAATGTAACTTCCTGCGGAGTGGTTTGCAAACCGGCCCCAGACGCGCGCGCATCATTGCCCTCACCGTTACAGATATCCCACCGGCTGTTTTCCGGAGTACTGAAGCTCTGCAGCCTACAAACCAGGGAGGAGACCACCAAGCATCCACATCCTTGTGGCAGCCGGCTCCCAGAGCCAGCTGGGATGCTGTCCTGGGCAGTCCCATGAGCTCTCGGTCACCCAAAGGACTCGTCTTCGTGCTTCCCTCTCCGTATGGGAAGCTGTATTTCACTCCTGGATCCGAATGGCTTCTTTTTGAACAGACGCACGGCTAGAGATGGCACATGGGGCTTCAATATGCCTCTTTGTCTTCATGCTACACCTTGATTAGGCAACCTGTGTCCCTTGCTGTTGTTCTTTCCGCTCTGCTCCTCTCACCAGCTCCTTAAAGCTGGCTGTCGCAGAGGAAAAGTCATGCTGAGGTGGAAGAAGCTGCCTTGCATTCTCCCTTCCAGGCTCCCATTTGTGCTGTTCCTTCTCCTGCAGCTGTCTTTGGGTAAGGTTTCATAGGAGGGCGTGAGGCAATATAACAGCTCACTGCTGCCAAAAGGGGACGGTTCCCATCCCAACTCCTGGCCAAAGTTCTGACCACCACTTCTGCTAGGTATGCCACGTACCGGGCTCCTCTCTGAGCAGCAGGCAGCTTTTGCCATTTCAGTAGGTAAACAGGCACAGGAGAGGATCTGAAAAGGTGCTAGCCCTGCAAGGGGAGCAGTAGACGAAGTGAGACCAGCTCCATTTTCCAAGCCGCGGGCAGCTTTACCAGCTCAGCTGCACGTAAAGCTTCAGCCACAAACTGCAGCTCAGCTTTCTGCCTTGTGCAAGTGCTTCTCAGCTGCCACTTCTCTCCACAAAGAAGGGAAGAGCCTTTGAGGTGGCTCTTCAACACGCTGTGTGCTCTGCATGGACCCAGGTGCCCACGCTCACAGGAGAAATTCAAGGGAGAACTTCAAGCCCACCTTTTTGGCAAGGTGGTGATATTTGCTATTGCAAACCCAGTCATGCAAAAAGAAAAGCCTTTCTTCAAACAAAAAGGACATGTAAGCAGAGTTGTGCGGCTTTGAAAAGTACTCATCTGATGCCCAGACTCCGAAGTATGGTTCATTTTAATTCTTGTAAGTAAAATAATTTTCTGTTCAGAGATCCAATTGAAAACAGAGACTAACCCAGCTATTTTATTTTTAACGCAGACTAAACCTATGCAGGCACTGGCATTTCCCTCTCATATGAAGAGTCTTTCTCACCGAATTAAGTCATACCGTTGCTACATATTCCATTCAATCTGCGCAATCTTATGCAGCCCTGCTGCCCTCTGACTTTCCAACAATGCCAGAAAACTTCAGCGCTGAAGTAATGAAGCTGGTGATTTAGCATGCCCTATAGCAAAAAGAGAAGAGATTAACCTTCTAACGTTGTGGAAAGAAGTGTTGTTATATTTGATGCCTCATTTGCCACAAACAGTATCTTGATACAAGCACGTTTCACAATATGTTAATCTTGAATCAAGCATGTAATTATTAAGACTGATGTAACACACCTAGAATCACAGCACAGTCTTCCTAGTGCCACTTGTTCAGAGCATTTCAAAATGAATGGTGATGTTCAGAGACGTGATACAGTACGTTCGCAGCTCCCAAACAGTAAATCAGATAATTCCACCCATCTCGACGTCACCAAAGATGTGGTCTGATGTAATATAGCCAAATGTATTTAGGATTTGAAAATGAGAACAAATTAATAAGATTTTTGAGTCTAAATAGATTGGACAGAATTTCAAAGTTAGCGTTCGAACCAGACATTAAGTGGATTCTCTGGTACTTTGCAATGTGCTCCATATACAGTAAACAAGCATAGCCTAAGATTCAAAGGTAATCAAATAAAAAATTAAGAAAATACCCACTGACAATGTTCATTTTTATGGAATTACTTCTTCAGACTCTTTTAGGAGATGAAATATTACACTGGCAAAGCATGATAACTCCGAATTCCCCAGGAAACAAAACTGTAAGCAATATTTATACTGCAACGTGGTTTTGAAGACTGAAAACTCAAATCTGATCCCTGAAGACGTATTTAGCTAGACTTGACATTCAGGCCCAGAAGCCTATGCCAAGTCATTTAAAAGTCCAGGACTTCATCTTTAGCCAGCCATTCCTACATTACAAATGCACAAATGCCATTCAAAGTTGACCTAGAAAGAATTACATGACACTAATATCGTAACATGAATCCATCTTCAGGAGTTGTTACACGGTTCTGATTTTGCCTAATACATCATACTCGTAAAGCTGAGGTTCAGAAGTGACGGTGTAGTGATTTGTTAGCACTAGAGCGCAAAAGCTGTCTGACATAAGGCAGGAAAATCCAAAGCCGTGGTATTTCAGCTATCTATCAGGGCTTCAAAAATAGGTACCAAAAATCCTTCAAACCAAAGGGAAGTACTTGAGCACTCTGAATACCTCAGAATCCATAGTGTGGATGTCAAGATCGATGGAGTCAGGCTATTAACCGTCATCAAATCAGAGGTATTACAAACACTTTTCAGACATGTACACAGTCCAAATCCTTCAGTGGTATAAATCAATCTGATTAGAGTCAAGGAGGTAATAAACAATCTCCTTAAATCATGAAACCCTCCCTGGCAAGTCACTCTCCATCAGAGATGTTTGCAAAGGCCATAGGCTGGCTGTCAGGACTCCTTTTTGAAGGCAAAGCCTGAGCAGAGGGTGAACAGAACTGGTGGATGAAGGCAACCCACATGTAGGTTCAAGCAGTGAGGTCTTCCAAGCGTACCAGGCCTCCCACCTCTTGTCCCCTTCACTTATTTATTATTTCATTGAGCATTGAACATGTTCTTCTCAGCTGTGGAAAAGCAGGAGGTTTTTGCTGAAGAGGCTGTTAGAGGACGTGTTTCTATTTGATGTCCTCCAACACACATGCTGCACCTTATGCAGTTGATCCCAAGCCATCCTGTTCAGCAGTTTGCTGGTTCTGTAAGGAACACCACCATCTCCTGGCTCGCTATGAGATCACTTCATTACCGGACAAGACTCAAACCAGAAATAAAACAGGTTGATTTGATCAAAGTAAAATGTTAAGCAAGTGTAAAGCATTAGCCTGCTTACAAAAGACTGTACCTGCCACTCATCCTGTTTTAGCGGTTCTCTTCGTTTCTTTAGCTGTTCTCCCTGCTTGGCACTGCTTTGCTTCAAATAACGCCTTTTTTAGCAAGGAATCCTGCTCTCACCTTTTTTATTCCTGTTTGCACATGGACATTTTATGGTTGCTCTTAAAGTGCCAAAGTATGTTGCTCTACAAATGTAAAGCACCCACATCCTGTGCTGATGCTTAGCTACTCACTACACCACTTTTTTTTTTGACTACGTGAGAATACTAATGAAGTATTTTTTAAATGTGAGCTGTTTGAGTAGAGAGTCCTTGATCTGCCAGTTTTCCCTCATCTATTTGCCCCTTCGCTCCAGAGTCAAGCAATTTGCAACCATCGGCTGACTTCCTAACATTCTACAAATCTCACACACAGAAGGAGCCCTCTGGGACAGGACTTTTTGGTTTGTCTTCGCAGAGACAATAGGAACCTTTCTGTGAGCTGCATGAAAAATTGCCACTTGTACGCTCTAAAATGCCCGACTTCTGACACGTTTCTATTTGTGCAGTTCATGTGATGCTCTCAGTATCTGCAGGGACCGCACACGACAGTGATAGCATGGATGTCTGACCTGACAGGCTGAGTGCTGGGGGATTCTCTCTCAGAGCATCAGGGTTTAAGTTTTGTGGGAGAAGCATGCTTTAGGAGGAAGTGGAAAAATTATTAAAGTCACCATCACAATGAGCCTCGTTATTTCATTTCAGCTTTTTTTTTTGCCACCAGCCTGGTCTTGATCTCCCTTGGCAGTTTTTTTCAGATTTCTCCTTCTGAAATTGATGCAATAATAGACTAGCAAAGGCCTAAATAGTGACTTGTATTACTCCGGCTCTGACCTTTCAGATTCAATCCTAACATAATTTGAGGGTAGTAAACAAAAAAAGTAAAACTGTTTTTTATTTAAAGGGGATTCTGTCCCTCTTGCACAGTAATCATTCCCACTAAAGTGATAAAAATTGAACGAGCTGTCGATCTCTGTCTTATATTGAGTACTGCCTTCAGAGTCAAGTTCTGCAGCCCTTAGATTAGGCTGCAGGAGAAGTAACCAGCAAAAAAGGAAAGGAGAGGATGAGCTGGTCTGTTTGTGCTGTGAAAGGCGCAGGGCTAATAGGAGTTTCCTTCTTCTCTTGGTAGCTTCATTCAAATGGAGAGTAGCTCAATAAATCCCTTATGATTCTAGTGCTCCCTTGGTCACTGGGCATGTGAGACCAGTGATGAACCACAGCCGTGTTTGCTGGCTTGCTCCTGCACGCCAGCCAGATCAGGAGCAAATCATATGTGATGTGTATAAGATGGAGGTGCTGTATTTGCTCTGGGCTAGAAATATTTGGAGCTCCTGCCTGACAAAGAGCTGGTCTCCACGCCCTGTGCTGAGTGAAAAGCTGGAGGAGCAGGACCGTTGGTCTCTGCATCCTGCACATGAAGAATTAGATGGTCCTTCCTTTATTCTAACTTCCCAGGGAGGATATGAGGGAGGTGGGCTTGCAGGAGAGTCCAGTTAGTGGTGACATGCTTCTTCGTGTTCAACTCCGTCTTGGACCAGGCTGTCCTTGGGCTGATGGCACTGTGAAGATGCGGCAGATATTTTTCAGAGGTTTCTTCCTGGGTCCCTGTCTCAGCTCTCTCACACGCCTTTCTTAGGCCACTGCTGGAGCAAGGATGGGGGGCTGACTGATCTTGGGTGTGCACAAGTATGAGCTTCCATTGCATGTCTGTGCTCATAGTGTGTGCAATGTCACCTTGGAGCCAACACACTGGTCCTCCCTTGAGTGGTCCTCCCTTTTTTGTGGCAGAAAGATGTCAGGGCCATGACTGGTCAGGGTTATTAGGGCTAACAGCAGAGAGGGCTTTTGACTCTAACAAGCCCATCTCACAGCCCAGAGGGATGGTATCAGCTCCCATGTTTCCGACTTTCCCTCTCACTTGTCTTCCCCAGTTCTCCTGCTTTGCTCCACTCATGAAGAGGAATTCGCCAGCAGGACGGTGACCCGCAGGGTGATAACTGTGTGGTTCCAGCTGGTGTCGGTGAGCAGTTAACTGCCATCTGCTCTGGGCTGTGTCGGAGCTTTTCTAGGTGAATTATCTGGACAGCTTTTGTTTAAAACTTGCAACTTCTCCCTGTTAAGACCATGTCTCCTTGTATACAAAACCATTTCTCAAATGTTACAGTAAAAAGCATACAAGGGACACATTTACACCAGGTCCACCTTCATTTCAGGTAGGTTGTGGAGAAATGCTGGGTTTGTTCTAGGCAGAGGCTACTCTCTCTCTTTCCTAAGGAAATCCTATGCTTCAATTGCCTGTGGAGAGGTGTGCTGTGAGACTCCCCGTGATGGCTTCCAGTACAGAATTGGGCAGCCCAGAGTCTCTACAAAAGCTGTACAAACGGTCCTCCTCCCTCTTGGAGGATAAGACCTTTTTTCCTTGCAGTCTCAGTGAGAAGGCACCCTTGCTTTCCCCACAAAGTATAATAGTATGACAGCGCATCCCATAACTTACTGAGGTACAGGTTCCTTAAAGGAGGTTTTGTCCTATGTAAGCAAAGCCCAAAGGGAAATTACCAGCTCTCCTCTTACCAGGGCTGCACAGATGTAGTGGTACATCTCACCCATCCTGGTGAAAGCAACCTGCATTATTTAAAAAAGGCTGGTTGCCTGTAGTATCCTAATAACTGGCGTAGATTTATCCTGCAGGCATCTTCTGCAGGCTGGCCATCGTCCGAAGGCCAGGGCAGACCAGTGGACAGTGCTGCTCTTAAGTTCTTCCCCTAGCTCGCACCCATTAACCACGAGAGAGATTTTTAAATAGTTCTGATGTTTCAATGAAGGAGGTTTTGTCCATGTTGCAGTAGAGTCAAATCATCACATCAGTAAGGAAACACAAGGCAAGACTGCTCCGAGCAGTGTGGTCACATTTTAGAGCAGCACCTGGCCTGGAGCTCTCCTGTAGGAAACCAACCGCTTTGGCTGGAAGCTGGAAGCAGCACCTCTTTTTTCCAAGTGTGTAGAAACCCATAGTCCCCACAGATGCTGCAGAGTAGTTTGTGATAAACGACTTGCTACTTCATTAACTATTCCAACAGCAATTAAAAAAAAAAAGAGGAAAAAAATTTAAAAGTGCTAAAATAAACCAGACCCTATCTGCAGTCCCTGTTCGATTCCCAGCAGTTAACAGTGCAGTTTTCTTCTGCCTGAAGGATGCACATGAAACTTCAATTTCAGCTGTACAAGCTACAGAAAACCATTCCCCTGAAGCCACAGCTGAAGCAGGCCAAGGGCAATTTAATCGAAAGGCCAGGGGAAAGCTGAGAGGCAGGGAAAAGTGCACAGGTTATGGTGCTGTGGTTTCAGGGGATGAAGATATTAAAAATTATGTATCCCAAGGAGGAGGTGGAGGGAGAAGAAAGGACAGGGGCTGACAAAATTCAGCAAAGATAATGAGTGAGGAACGGTGACAATAATTGGATCCTGTTTTAGCAGGACTTTATGAAATAGGGACTAAGGGGAAAGGAAGGGTGCAGAGCTGGAGCGACCCCAGCGAGGACACAGCCGGCATTTTGGACGCTGGGAGGCAGAGGGGATATCATCAGTGGGGGCTGTAGTACTCCAAATGCTGCCACAGAAGGCGTGTGAGCCACATGTTAGGGCTCGGTCAGTGGTCATTCGGGGTACAAAGTATTTAGGATCAACTCAGCAAGAGCTTGCTCCAGCTGGGGAATGGTGCTGGAAGTGTCAGGAGATATCCTAGGGTGAACCCAGGTGGGTGTGCCTCAGCCGGCAGCGGGAAATCCTGCAGATAACAGTGCCATACCCAAGCTGTAGGAGTTAGTGTTGGAGCTTTGCCAGCAGCCATCTGGCCAAGATGGTGATAGGGACTTGGAGAAGCTAAAGGAGATTAGAGAAGCTGGGAGGATGGAAAACACATGTTTCAGTGCTCCCCATGCAGAGAGGGAACCATCATGACGGAGCACGGCGCAAAGACGAAATCAGCCAACATAAGCACGTGCATGGCTATTCACAGCAAGTCAACAGAAAACTGAGAAGATGCAATTCTCAATCTAATCTTGAGTGGTACGCTAGGCCTAGATCATATTCAATTTAAACATCCTTAGAGGAATGGAAAGGTTAAAAAAAAAAAGTCCGTTACAACAATGTTTAACTTCAGGAAGACAAATCGTGTAAAAAGTGAGAAAGTTTGTTAAAAGCTACAGCCAGAAGTACCTAGGGGTACTGAGATGCCTTATGGACACTGCATCAGAGGATGAAAGGAAAAATGTATTTTAAAAGGTTCTGAAAGGAATTTTAAAAAAGCTGCACTTCCATGTGTTTAAACAGTAAAGAGGACTACCAGAAGTTAAGTAAATAAATAAATTCCTTCAGAAAATGGAAGACATCTCCCAGTGAGGGTGATACAAAAAAGGACAAACTCTGGCAGACTAAATGGAAACCCACAGCATGGCGGATCTAAAAAAAATATTTCCTCAGAATTAGAGGGCAAAAAAAACTACAGACGCCCTCGAGGGAGTTCACATGCACAAAAATAATCCTTTTCTTTGTGGATGAGAAGACCATGGATCTGTCTCAGATTAATGCACCAGTAGAAGAAAATCTAGACCAAACTGATGGGAAAAAAAACAGTAAGAAATAGTTGGGGCTTTGGCAGGGAAAGTCGAGGACTTCTGGCATGGAGCTGCCAGATGCCTGCGGTGTCACCTCCCAGTGAGGTGAGGCCTCACTGCACAGGGATTGAGTTGGCTGATGTGGCACCTCTCCAGTCCAGAGATCATGGAGTAATATGTTTGATTTTCTAGAAGAGATTCAGGCTGCCAGGCTAATGAGAGACAGAAGTAGTATACACATGGATGAACAGGACATATGGGAAAGAACCAATGATGTGGATGTTGTAGGGAGAGTAATCCTGTTTCATCAGGTGTTCATCAGTTATTTCAGCGCTTATTGATAAGACCCTTCATCCAAGATTTTGAAAAAAAAAAAAAAGAGGTTATAGGAAAGTTTTAAGATCAGCTTTAAAAGTAGAGAATAAAAACAGGGATAAATAAGCAGCTGGAAGGGGAATATGGGTGAACTGTGAGCAGAACTTATATTGTGACCTACACTGTTCAAAATTCCTGTAAGTAAGTGATGTAGGAAGAAAAGCGTCCATTGTGAGGTAAGAGGGCTTGTTGGTCATACAAAATCATCCAGACTTATCTGAACTGAAACCAACTGCAGAGAGTTGCAGAAGGATCTCATGGTACTGATTCACTGGAAATAAAGTCAGAGATGAAGGTTGGTGTTACAACATTCAGGTTGTTTAATGTAGGGAAAACAACCTCAACTACATACATGTGTATAATGATGGGCTCTCCGCTTCCTCTAACCATATCAGAAAGATGTGGTAATGCTTGTGAACAGCTCTTTGAGAACATCAGTTCAGTGTTAAGTAGTAAAAAGACTCTTAGTAATTACCAGGGAAAGAAGGGAGCACAAAGCAGGGTGCATCATTACACTACAAATTTATGATGTCTCGTCTTTTCATATGCTGTCATCTCATCTCAAAAGTTTATGATCGAAATGAAAAAGAGGGCCAGAGAATAACTCAAATTTGCTGTATAGATCCTCTTCATAAAAAGCATGTAACACAGTATGATTCCTCTGCTTGGAAAACAGATTATTGAGGAGAAATATGATACAGCTCTATAAATTTGTGTGATGCATGAGAAAATTTATTCACTGTTTCTCACAGAACGAGGGGTCACCAAAAGGAACAGTCAGAGATGGCGAACAGAAAGGAGCACTTTTTCACATGGTGTGTATTGACTTTGTGGAGATCGTTGGAAAAGGATATTGTAGAATTCAAAATTATAAACAGGTTAAAAAATAATGAAACCAACCAGTGGAGGGGAGGCAGCAGACTGTGCAGATCCATGCTCTGGCTGGGGTGGCCAGCTGGACAGCAGCCGGCAGCGAGCCCTGGCAGCAGAGATGGCCAACAGGATGTGGGGCTGCATCAGTAGGGGCACAGCCAGGAGCTTGTGGCAGCGGTTGTCCCCTCTGCCCAGTACTCATTGTCAGGCCACATCTGGATAACGTGGCCGGTTTGCTGCCCCCCAATGCAGGAGACATCGATAACCTGGAATGAGTTCACCCCACAACGCCCAGGGATGGAGGGTGTCCCTGTGAGCAGAGGCTGGGACAATGGGGCTTGTCCAGCCTGGGGCAGATACAGCTTTGGGGGCACCTCACAGCCACCCCACTGCCTATGGGGAGGGGATGCAGAGGGGAAAGCCGGGCCCTTTGCATCTGTGCATGGCAGGGCAACAAGGTACAGCAGGCATCAACTGACATAAGAGGGGTTTAGTCTGGGTATGGAAACCTCTCCCCATGAGGACAGGGAGGCCAGGGGGCAGGCAGAGGGACAGGTTGCCCAGGAAGGTTGGGCAGGCTCCATCCTTGAGGGGGTTTTAAGACGTGGCTGCAGAGGTGTCAATGAAAGCCTTCAGTGCCCTGCACAGTCCTGAACGTGCTCAGTGGCGCGTAAGGCAGAAAAAATACAAGCTCAGACCTAGGCTTGTAGGGTTTGTGGCTGAGAAGACCTAGCAGAGACATTTTCCACAGTGACCTCAGACCAGTGACACGAGCTACTAGATCTGCAGGACAGCAAGCCCACACCTGGCAAGGCCACTTTCCACCTGTTTTCAGCCTTCCACACCTCCTGGTGCAGAGCAGTCGCTATTTGGAACTACATGTTGGGAAGGGTGCAAGACACAGTCGCGGCTCTTGATTACAGAGAAGTCCCTATGGCGGTCAGCCACATCCCTCTTGTTATCTTCTTCTGGTATAGGAAGGACAAACCATCTCCTCCGTCAAGTACTTGACAGATGCTCGCAAACAGTGTTGTTTTGCTCATGTAATAGGGCTCTCTGAGATAGTTCTGTTTTCATGAGCCATTTCAGGACGATGTGTATTCAGTTTTTCCCCCAGGTAGATTTTAGGCACAACTGGGTTTTCACCTGCAGAGAAGAAACCTTGGTGACTCTGCATCTAAAATCTAGACCCAGCGCTGCCATCAGTTATATCTTAGTCAATGCCTTGTTCCTCTTTGTGTAAGAGCTGAGGAACAAGCTTAAAGCATCTTATTTTTCTATCCCTACACGGCGAAGCCAGACTCCCTAGGGCAAAGTATTACACTTTCAAGTTAATTGGTATAGATGTTTCCAAAGTTTGGTACTACAAATCGAGCAAGAAATTCATTTCAGAGCGCAGAAGCCCCGTACTTTCTCTCCCTCTCAAGTCAATTCCAAATGCTCCGCTCTACAAGTTTCTCTTCTTTTCAATTACGGTTCTCCCATGGTAGTAAATAAATTTGTTTCAGGCACACACGTTTCTCTTCTTTTCAATTACAGTACCCTCTCAAGTAATTTAATTTCTTTTGAGTCTTCAATTCACATCCAACTTTCCTCTCCAACAAATGTATACATCAGGTAGCAGAAATACATTCCAGGCTCTATGTTTATACTGATGATTTAGAAGATGGGTTTTGTCTCCATTACCTCTGAATTGACTAAAACCCCTTTACAGGTTCAGCAAGAGGTAAGCAGGCCAAATAACACGTG
>WHYT01014117.1:41260-87503 GCA_009806455.1 Tetrax tetrax
CCTTGGTGACTCTGCATCTAAAATCTAGACCCAGCGCTGCCATCAGTTATATCTTAGTCAATGCCTTGTTCCTCTTTGTGTAAGAGCTGAGGAACAAGCTTAAAGCATCTTATTTTTCTATCCCTACACGGCGAAGCCAGACTCCCTAGGGCAAAGTATTACACTTTCAAGTTAATTGGTATAGATGTTTCCAAAGTTTGGTACTACAAATCGAGCAAGAAATTCATTTCAGAGCGCAGAAGCCCCGTACTTTCTCTCCCTCTCAAGTCAATTCCAAATGCTCCGCTCTACAAGTTTCTCTTCTTTTCAATTACGGTTCTCCCATGGTAGTAAATAAATTTGTTTCAGGCACACACGTTTCTCTTCTTTTCAATTACAGTACCCTCTCAAGTAATTTAATTTCTTTTGAGTCTTCAATTCACATCCAACTTTCCTCTCCAACAAATGTATACATCAGGTAGCAGAAATACATTCCAGGCTCTATGTTTATACTGATGATTTAGAAGATGGGTTTTGTCTCCATTACCTCTGAATTGACTAAAACCCCTTTACAGGTTCAGCAAGAGGTAAGCAGGCCAAATAACACGTGAGAGCTGCACGAGCAGGCTTCTGTTTAGGCCACCTCCTTGGTTTCCAGTAGCTGCCCTAATCCAGCTGCAGAACTGACGGGAGCACTGAGTTTCAAAGCTCCAGCCTTATTTTGCTAGAAATGTATTTGTTTTAGTTTGCAGCAATAGATGATGTGATAGCAAAACCCTGCGAAGGCTTCACCATTAGCCGTTGCAGGCTGATATGTATCTCCCTCTTGTCTTCACGTAATATTAGAAGATGTGCAGAAGGACAGGGCTTTAGAAGCACGTGAGGGATGGATGGATGGAGGGTTGAAGGACCTGGAGGTCTAGGACTTCCTCTGGGTTGATGCTGGGATGATCTGTGCAGCCTTTGATTGCTCTAGGACCCACCAGAGGCGCATCATGAAAGACTGGAGGACAAAGCAATCTGCCAGTACGTGTACTCTATCCCTCCTGCAAATAAACATAGGACTGAGGTGACTCTTTGGACACTTTCTACATGTGCGAGGCGATGCGTGGTCCTCACTTCGCATAGCAAAGAGGTACATGGCTGGACTCTGGCGTATGTGTAAATTCAGCCAGTGGAGTTAGTAGCTTGCTGAACAGGCAGAAATATTTCTCTGATGCTTTACTACAGCCACCTGTCAGAGGATGGGTAGAGCAGTCGGTAATCCACGGAGATCCCCAAGGAGCTTTCTTCTGCCTTTGTTCATTTAATCACAGCAGCGAGAACAGATGATTCAGCCTTTCACAAGAGCAGTATAAAGGTTAGGAAAGTGAGAGACAGACCTGCTCAGTCGGCTGGTATGATCTGATCTCTGCGGCTTGCACCTGGGGACCGAGGTGCTGCGGTGCGTTTGCCGTTCCTGCAGATCGCTGCGCACACGGTCTCTGCTCTCGCACGGCGAGATGGAGAGCCGTTACCCTTTCCTGATGACCGTGGGATTAGATGTTCACACGTGCTCTCATTTTGGACATTAAGTAGAAAGCACATTTCTATGTTCAGTCTCCTCAGCTAGTTGCATTTAATTTCTCTCTGGATTTGGCTTTTACGTGCATCCCAACTGACACCGGCTGTTTTTATTTTTTGAGTCTATACTTGAAGAGATTCTGCCTTTTTTTTTCTTTTTTCTTTTTTTTTTTTTTTCCCATTTCACTGTGGTTGCAGCTCATTCAGTAGCTCCCTAATTTGATAGCTCTGTCCCAGAATCTGGCACACTACTCACTCTGTCTCTCTTTGCCAATACAATACTATTCCTTCCCTTACAAAGCCTTGTTTTCCTAACATCCAAATTGTGCAGAGAGGCCCATATGTTCCCACAGTCCATGTGCTCCAAAGCATAGCAAATCGCTGCTTAGAAAAAGCACTCCCCAGTCCCCCGTGCACTGCCTGGCGCCATGCCATTCCCATTTACCGTACAAAGCGGTCTCGGGGAGGAGGTTCTCAGGAGGGCAACCAGAGCCGACGTGCACAGCGGAAATGTAGGTGCAACCAGAGACCAGCTCGATCAGTACGCTCAACATGAGGTATTCCGGGAGACAAAAAAACCTCCCACATCTTAAACGCTACACCCGGTACATACTGAGCTCCCCCTTCCTGCCACCTGCAATGATTAAAATCCTTCAGAAATTCCTCAGTACACCGAAACACACCTTTAATAATTCGGAGCCGGCAAAGCATTGTGTGGGAGTGCACCGACCTTTCTGCTCAAGCAAAGCATTTTCTGAGGCCTCATTAAATGCCTTCCCTACTTCGCTTTTGTCCTTTCCCATTTTTCTTCTGTGTCAAGCATCTGTTTTCACAACCCTCTCCCAATTTACTCCCCTCACCACTTCAGGAGGCACTTGGATTTCACTGTACACGCACCGCTCCTTGAAAGCTGTGGTAGTGGAAATTACAGGAGTAACTGGAGCTTGTTCTGAACTCTACCAAAAAAAAACATCTACTCTCTGCTGGCAGCCCCTGGCTTCTGAGCAGGGGAACCGTACCTTGTTAGCTGCCCAGGGCAGGGCTGGGGAACATCTGTTTGTCACAGGCAACTGTGAAGAAGCAGCTCTGCTGCATCTTGCTAGGAAGAGCCACCTGGCTCTGCTCGCCTTCTGCCTCAGACCCTGTGAAGAGACAGAGGGACAAAGTAGCTGCTGAAAGGGTCCTCTTCATCCAGTTAACCTTTTTTTTTTGGGTGGGAAATTGGATGTGGAGTCTGCTTCTTGCTCCAGGCTCTTCCTGCAGAGTTTAGGCTCCCACAAAGAAGTAAATGTCCAGCCCTCACCAGGACTGAGACTTCCTTCCCATCAGCAAGCATCCCGTGAGCCCTGCTGGGCAAGTTGGGTTTTATTTCCTAAGTATTGTTTTTCCTTGTTTTGTTTTGTGCTTTTGTTTCAGTTTCTTTTTCCCAACAGATCTGGAATAATTGGTTTTGGCGTCTCTCTCTTCACCTTCAGCTTTAAGCTGTTGCTCATGCTCTGTGCACCCTCACGGAGCAGCAGAATTGTGAGTCTGGAGGAGGGTGAAAGCAGAGCTGGACTCCAGGGTGCAGACCAGAAATGGTAATTACAAGTGTAATGATGGATGGGGAGCCCTACACATCTGAGTTGACTGAGAAGTCAGAAGGAAGTCTGAAAATGAGACCTGAGATAAGGCAAAGAAAGGAGATTGTGAGCCTGACGTACTACAGGAGCAGGATGTAGACGAAGGCTGTTCTTAAATGTATAATAAATCAACCTTTTCTTGAAAATAATTACAATGGAACACAATCCACCACACTCATGAACTGATATATTCAAATATGTTTCTATGGAGAGCGTGTAGAAGAGGAGGAGAAAAGACTATGTTGCAGTGTTGCTGCCACCAGACGTGGGAGCTGCTGCTGCGTCCCACGGCTTTTGGTCCCGTTGTAGCAGGGAGTACATAAGTCGTGGGTTGTATTCTTAATTTATTGGTGTTGCTGCAGTTGTCATCATTACTATCATTCCTGGAAGCCCTACTGCTAGACTAGAATTTCACTCTGCTAGATATCGTCTAAACACACAACTAAAAATAAATCAGTCTCTGTCTCAAAGTGTAAGTAAACTGCATCTAGGACAAGAGATGACTGGTGGACACAGGCAGGCAGTACAAGACATCAGAGAGACAGTGCTGGTCAACATGATAGGTTTTAGTATCAACCCAAAAAATAGGGAAAGGTGGAGTTTTTTAGGCTTTAAAGGCAATTTTTCAAGGGAGCATCTGAAGGAGCACAGTGGAGTAACTTAGTACACATGAAAGGAGAGTTTCTCCAAGCATGGGAGCTTGCACAGGAAAAGCATGAGGATGTTTGCTTAAAAATACAGCGAGCAGGTGAAGGAGCTGGCAGGACAGCCCTTGCAGAGTCAGCAACTTCAGACTGAACTGAATGATGAGCGGTAGGGGCTGGAAACCAGTGAAAGGCCTTGGAAGTGATAGAAAATTGCGTATGTTGGACAGGTCGTGAAGAAGCCCAAGGAGGAGACAGGGAAAGGGGTGTTACAACTAAATTGACAGGGTAGGAAATGGTCCTTCAGCAGCAATTTGTATGGAGCTCAGCTAGGGTCGGTTTCATTTCATCACAGATACCAAATTTAGTGAAAAATAACTGGATAACGAGGAGACGAGAGAACCATTTCAGTTGCATGGATTAGTAGGAGGAAGCAGAGGTGTTTCCACAGGAGTGTCAGCAAGACTAAGGCACAGTGTGGACGGGAGAGGCCAAGGGGAGAGGAGAGCTGAAGAAGCCAGGTAGGCTGCGGGGGGACGATCAAGAGGCGCGCGGCACATGTAAACTTTCAATTCATGAGTTTTGCTGGGCCGACCTGTGGGCCCACCTGTGAGGAGGAGGCGGGCAGCATTCACCCTCATGGGACGATGGCCTCAGCGTGGTATCAATGGTGAGTGTCAAAGAAGATGCTGCAATGCTGGAAGGCAAAGCCTGAAGAAGGTTCAGATAGCAGCAAGCATCCAACCACGTAACACACTGAGTAACCTCCTCACGCTGCTCACCAGGCACATCGGGTAGGGCACACACATGAATCAAGAGGTGGGGATGGAGGAAGGCACCTGAGTGAAGCCCACCCTGCCCTGACGCCCTCCAAACCAGCGCTGGGCACCCCCAGCACAACGGCCAGGCCAGGCAGTGAGGGCCTCGACTTCCCATTACCTTTTCCAGGTGACATTTGTGTGGGCCCTGAGGACAACGAGGATCTTCCTGCCCTGACCTCCTCACAAAATTTGAACTCATTGTATGTGCAGTAATTTGTGTCTCTTTCAGGTGCTTCAGTGGTGCACCAGACATGGTGGCAGATCTGTTGGAGGTCTGGAGCCCTTCTGATAGCTGTCAGTCCCCGGTGAACATCTGCTGCTGGCCATCAGGAACCAGCATTTGCAGTTCCTCAAGCCCATGTTGTGCTTAGATTGGGCAAATTTATACACTGCTTAAGCAAAACAGAAACCAAACCTCTGTATCAGGTGAAATGAGTTCTGTGTGTCATTTGCACCAGGTGTGGACTTCGGCCTTTTTGAAAGCAAATGGCTGTGAAATATGTAGCTCTGCTGTAATTCCGGAAAGGTTGTGTCTTGCTGGTCGTAGCAGACTTTGGCCTTTGCATTTGCCTTTTTTTTTTTTTTTTTCCCTTGGTAGTCCTTCTACTGCTTCCAGAAGTAGTATACCTGAAGATACAGGTTTGAGAGCATGTGCATAAACTGGTGTCAAGCATTGTCCTGGAATGCCATTAAATTAAATGCCACTTCTGGGAGCATTTATCTTCCTTCAAGAATAGTTTTCTTTTATGCGTATTTCAGCCTCTGCAATTTTAAAGTGCTTTTCCTGTCAGAACAAGGGTGATGATATAATATGTCTGAATTTATCCAGTGCCTGGATAAATTGCTCAAATTCAGTATAAATGAATTTTATAGTCCATTTTGAGTCCAGCATCTGAATTTACACAGCTTGGGAGCACATCTATACTGAAATCCTTCAATGCTTTGCACAGTAAAGTCTCTACAGGAGACAGAAGGACAGCTATAGGACTGCTCACTTTCTTCACAGTAATTTAAAAACTCACTAACAATAATAAAATCGTTGGTGCCATTTGTGGCAAAGAGGTTATTATTTCGTTCTCAGGCTGAGTATTTTCATCACCTCATTCTGCTGCTTGACCTGCATTCCTCTTCTGGTTTCTGAAATCTCTGGATTTCTCATCACTGGATCTCATCTCCTGTCATCAGTGGATTTTTTTCTGTATCTTTCTGTACTGGAAAAGCTCTGGCGAGTCCTTGAGAACCGTCTCAAAGAGCCGCTCATACCGAGAATGCTCCTTTTGCCTTACTGCGTGACTCGTTTGTTGGTTGTTTTCTGCACTTCTTTCAGGATGAGGCAATCATGTCCGTATTTGCTCTCTTTAGTCTCACGCTACCCAGCTGTCCTGTGCAAGAGGTCGTCTGTGCGTATCTCAGTTCTTCCGCTCTGCGCACCGAGTCCAAGGGATGATCTTATTCTCCCGTCTTTGGGTTCAGCAGGATTATTCCCTCAGCTGGTCTGCCTTTTACTATCGAGGCCATGGGAGGCTTAACCTCAGGCAGGGTACCAAAGACCTAATAAACAGGGCTTATTATTTTGGCCTTGGTGCCACGCTAACCTGGGTACAGAGCTTCCAGCTGGCACGCGCCTGGCTGGGGGCTGCGCAGTGCTGATCTGAGCAGCATTTCAACACCTCGAGGGACACAGAGATGATGTGCCCACCAAGACCGCATAGTTCCCAGGAAACGAGGCACGGCACCTGGGACAGGGAGGGGTTGCTGGTCCCAGGGCGGAGAGGGGTCTGCCAAGGGCGTGGTCATTCTGCCACTGCCCCTTTCCTTGCATCTGATACTGAACAGAGCAGGATGTGACCTCTTGTTTAAAATTAGTTCAAAATTAGTCTTTCAAAACAAAACTCATGGTGCACAGTGGCTTCCAGGAGCTTTTCTTACCTCCTTGGTCTCTGCACGTATCATGGTGGTGCCCCAGCTGCAGATCACAGTGAGCAGTGCCCAGGTGCCCATCAGCTCCCCTCGGCCCTCGCTGTCCTTGGGAAAACAGCGCCAGTGTGCAGGCTGGACCAGAGCCACAGCGTGCTCCAGCAAGTCCCCTGCTAAGAGACCAGGAAACCAGGACCACCAGTCAAAACAGGGAACACGTGTTGAGCACGAAGTGAAAAGACCAACTCCAACTTTAAGCAATGCTGTGGTAGCTATTTTGTAGATGCGAGTATACAAAATTACGTGCAGCTGTTGAAGCAATGTGAGAAGCTCAAGCAGGGCATGCTGCACACCTTGGTGTGCACAGAAGTCGCCCGTCCTCCCCTTCAGCTGTCTCTAGCAGACCTGTTTGAGATACCATTTTGGTAGATCATCATTATTAGGTTCCCTTAGCTCACGTCCCCAAGGCTCCCTTCCAGCTAGGGTAACAAGATTTGTTTTGTTCCTAAACTTGTAAGTTCTGGAAAAATTTAGCAGATAAAGCCCTTCATCAATGACTCCACAAACTCCTCTGCCCAGTTGCTCCTGCAGACCACCTGGCAGGCTCCTGCTGATAGGCAGGCGTTGCCTGCATTAGGAAAAGGCGGCTTTGCAGGCCCCTTAGAAATACCAAGGTGGGAAACGCCACCGTCAATCAGATCCCTGTTGCTTTTCATATCTGCGTGGATGACGGCAGTGCTTTAGCTCCAATATAGTGGTTGGAGTGTTTCTGTAAATACTTGTAAAACTGCCATCCACCAGAGGCCACAGGACAATGACCTTTATCGATGGACACAGCACTGCTCATGTACACCACCAACGAACTGTTAAGCATCCAAAAAAGCGACAATGCCCTCCACCCACCTGACAATAATTTCTTCACACAACTGTTGTACTTGGTTACTGCCAGCAATACCAACCTGTATCTGCAGGATTATGCCCCAAGATGAAAACTGCAAACCTATCTGGCCAATGGTGACAGTTTCTACTATGGCAGTGTCCAACCCATCAGCTAATGCAAGACATCCCTGATTTAACAAGACCAGAATTTCAGCTGAAAATGTAGATGTGAAACATTAATTACAAATACAGACAAATAAATAAATCTCTAGGTATTTTATCAGCTATGCTATACATAAAAAAAAGTCCTAGAATTTACAGAATTTTCTGGTAGGATATCTTATTGTCAGGAACCACCATTTAAGTAAGTGCCCCTCTGCATCATGCATACACATTTTACTTGGTTCTTCTTACGTTGTGTACCTACCTGATTTTTATAATTTGTCTTTTTGGTACTAATTCTTATAAAATACTCTATATTATACAATGTGTAAAATATAAAATAGAATAAACTGAGATTCCAAGCTACGCGCTAATGTTATTGAGACTTGATCCAACTTGCAACACCTTTTAGAAAGAGCAAGAATAAAATAAAAGCAAACAAACCCCAACTTCTGTTCCCCCAAATGCGTGGTTTTGATGAGATCGAGCTGCCAGCTAGCACCAACAAACAATGCTTGACCTTTCCGTAACATCAAGAGAAGAGCTCTACTAATACATGGTATTTCCTCTGTAGTAAGATTACATCCAGCCTTTGCAGGAAGAGAAATTCAGAGTAACTTGTTTTTTCTTCTTTAACTTACAATTCTAGCCCAGCAAGAAGAAAAATAATTAATATTATGCAGCTTGGTGTTTTGTTCAGCTCTAGGCATTCAGCTCTGTTCCTTGTGGAACTCTGCTGAGATTTGCCATCAAGCCAGGGGACTCAACTTCAGCATCAAATGTCAAACGTGTGTCTCTCCTGCTTGCACTTCAGCCGGCTGAGGGTAATTCCTACCGGTTTGGAACCAGTTATCAAGTCCTGTATGTGCAGCTGAGTCACACAGAAACAAAGAGAAATTACTCATTAAAACTTGTTGTGCTTTTTAGAGGGAGAGAGGATGCCTGACTTCTATTCTTGTACCACAAGTAACGTTCGGTATGCTTTTTAGGAGGTGCTATTTTTTGAAAACATACCATTTTGAGTGTGGCAAAGCTTTTAATTTGGATACTCCAAGTGTAGGGTACTGTTACGAACTATTGTGGTGTATTAAAAAAAAAAAAATTGCAGGCAGATATACTTTTAAACTAAACCATCTGCATTAAGCCAGAGTTCTTTTGATCCTTGCCTGTAAACAGCCAGTCACCACTTTGAGACAGGAAACTCTGGGAACGGAAAGAGAGGTGTGAAATATCTGGGAGTCATTAAGCAATGTAGCAGAAATGTAGTTACCAGTTGCCAGGAATAGTAAACCCTGCTTACACAAGACTATTTTTTTTTTTCCCTTTTCTTGGTTCAGCTGAGCCTCAATGATTTCCTGTCCCATGAACCTGTGTCTCCCGGGCCAGCGGCAGCAGTGAGGTGGGGATGCTGCCAGGGTGCCCCTTCCCCTCCCTGTCACAGCAGGATCGCTGGAGCTCTCAGTGCTGCCCAGAACACGGGAAGCTTCCCCTGCCCTTCCTCTCTTTTCAGTCCTGTAGGAAATTTGCAACACTGCTCCATCCCCAACTCACCTGCCCCCAAACCAAGGCGTCTAGGACTTACTTCCTCCCTGGAGCATCAAGAAATTAATTTTAGCTGGAGCTTTACATGAAGCCATACTTGAGAGTCAGAGGCAAATAACAAGGATATTAATTTATCAGGATGCCAAAGAAGGGGTTATTTTTTGGTTTTGTTTTGTTTTGTTTCTGGTTTTGTTTTTTTTTTTTTACGCAGTATGTTACCGATAAAAGCTCATACCATAGGTTGGCTCTAGCATACAGGACAGCAAGGATTCCTTTTTCATTCTAAGTTTGTTTTGTGCTCAGGATTTTTGATGTGTTGTGAGGCAGCTCTTTTGGATGTATTACATTTGCAGTCTGAATGGCAGAAGCTCCATAGTGATTTATAACTTGGCTAAAAAGTTGGGGTTCAATTTCAGACTGTAGAAGGATGACGATTTGTTAAAGAATTTTAGTAAAATAGACTTACAGGGAGTCTTTTGCTAGCTTCTGGAATGTGAGTGTGAAGAAGGATCAGGATTTGATCACAGTCAGGTGCAAGACTGTTGTGGTTTAACACAGCAGGCAGCTGAACACCACACAGCTGTTCGCTCATCCCCCCACCCAGTGGGACTGGGGGCGGGGGGGGAAGGTAAAATTTGTGGGTTGAGACAAGAAGAGTTTAAAAAATTAAATAAGATATAATAATAATAGTAATACCAATGAAAAGGGAAAACACCAAGAAGAGAGAGATATAAAACCCAAGAACTACAAGTGATGAAAATGTAAAACAATTGCGCACCACCCACTGACTGATGCCCAGCCCGACCCTGAGCAGCAGCCGCGGCCCCCTCAGCCAGCCCCCCCCAGTTTATATGCTGACCACCATGCCCTGTGATATGGAATATCCCTTTGGCCAGTTTGGGTCAGCTGTCCTGGCTGTGCCCCCTCCCAGCTTCTTGTGCCCCTCCAGCCTCCTCGCTGGCAGGGCATGAGAAGTCCTTGACTTGGTACAAGCACTGCTTAGCAACAACTAAAACATCAGTGTGTTATCAACACTGGTCTCATACTCAATTCAAAACACAGCACTTTACCAGCTACGAAGAAGAAAATTAACTCTATCTCAGCTGGAACCAGGACAAAGACACAGGGCCTGAAAGCATTTGCAATGGGTCTTGAAGCTGAGTAGCATCTCATCTTTAATCTATATCTCAAATATATCTCAACTGTTAGAGGTTTAGGCTAATATTTTATCTGGAATCAGGGGATCAATTTTAAAAATTATTAAAAACTATAACCACATATGAATTGTGTAACACTTCCCTGAAAGAACTTTCTAGCTTTCTTCTTTTCCCTCCTCCAACACTGCCAAACTTCAACTACTCGGTCAGAGATATTCCATATCAAAATACTGCCTGAATCTGTACTTATTTATATCTCTGCCAAAATTTGCAGATGGTTTTGAGAAACAATATAGGAGAGAAGCTACATTTGAGGGGAATTAGTGCAAAAACATCTACATAAGCCAAAAATAATTCAACTGAAAATTCAGATAAAATTGAATCTCAACCAAAGAGATAATGAGGAGAAAGATGAGAGTAACTGGTCAGTGTATTCCGTATAAAATTCATGGCAGTGCCAGCAAGTTAAAGCTAGGCAGATGGAAAGTAAACCTTAGTATCAGAGAACCATTCCCAGAACCCGGATAACGGTTAAGACAAAGCATCACCTAAAACATCGGGTTGATAAAAACCTTGAAAATTCTAGACTGAGTACTAACAGTCCTACAACATCATTGCCCTTGCTAAACAACAACGACAACAACAAACTTGTGAGAGATTAACTCCAAGTGTTTGAAAAACAGCAAGATTTTCAGCAGTTGCAGAGCACAGCATAATCAAAACGCTGCTGTCGGCTAGCAGAATCCGAAACTCCGTAACGCAGGCCTGAAGAGGGCTGGTGAGCCCCACCAGGCTTCTTAAATGACATCAGCCGGTCTAACACAGCAAAAGCAGGGAAGTCCTCTGTGTTTCAGTGGCAAGATATTTAAAAACACTGCCTCTGTGTCATCGGTAGTTACATATGGAAGGACACAGCTACCCCTGGTAGAACTCACTCTGCGCTTCACAAGGCAAGTTCTTCCCCCAGTAACTCAGCAGCTTGCCCACCAGAAGTGCAGCTGCATCTGTTAGCTTCATTACTCTTACAGTTTTATTGCTCACATGTATCTGAAAGGAAAAGACAAATTGAAAATTAGGAAATTCCAATTAAATGTAACTATAACTTTTTTTCCCCCCCGAGGGTGGCCTGGGTTCATAATGGCAGCCATACACTCGGGTATGTACCCACCAACCTCAACCATGCTGCGATTCTGTAATTCCCTATTTCACAGTCTATGGAAGACTTACAGAATAATTTAAAAACAAGACTGTAAATGGCCTTTGCTGTAAGTACACGTATTGTCTCAAAAAGCACCTGTAAAAAGGCAGTCTCAGAATTCTTATAAAATCATTATTTAATGCTTCAAGAATCAGACATCTCAGCTCCTGGCTGACACATACTCTGTCACAGACTTCTATCTTTTGCAACATTAGCAGTAAAAGAAGCTACCAGCAAACCCACGCAGCATGCCTGTATCGTATGGCCTTCACTGGTCTTCTACATTTAATTATAATTTAATACTTAGCTCCCGTGGGGCCTGAAAACAGACACACACCTCGAAATCATGAGGCTGAACACGGATGCGTAGAAGTACTTTTTAAAAACAAAGCAGGAAGTTCTTTCTTTGAATTTGAAATACAGTGTCTTCCAAGGTATTTTTAGGTGAAAAGATGTGAAAAGCAAGTGAATAAAAACTGAATGTACATTTTTTTTTAAATCGTGCCTCGTGAACACAGCATAGATCTTGTCATGCTAAAATTATGTACCTAAAATTTTACCATCAGAACAGACACATGCAAAATTAGTTGCTACCCAAAGAAAATCCTTTAGGGATCAGTTTACAGCCATGTACGTAAAATAGCAGTGCTTATTACAATTACGAGTTTCTTTGATTTATTTGAAGAAGCGTAAGAAAGCCTACGCAGCGAGCTCTGCAAATGCTAAAAAGATCCCCAAACCAAATGCTACAACAACTTCTAAGTTAGATTCTCCCATTAGTATAACGGCAAGGGCACACATGCCTTCGGGCGCTACGTCAGCAAATTAAATCTGCTAAGAACAGGCCCTGGATGCTGCTGTTTGAGCGCAAGCGAGAGGTTACACGCCTGCCAGGAACAGCTTGTCTCGAGTGAGATTCAGCTTTCATTAACGGTCTCGTTCGTTTCCAGAACGCACTGAGGAGTTTTGCTGGTCTGGCCAACAATTTGCACAAGGACCGGTGAGTTTTCAGTTCTACTCTGAATTTGAATACACTGTGTCTTGGATGTAGACAGGGAACCACACAAAGTCTATTTAAAACCCTGACTTCTCTGTCGTCCATCGCATTTTGCCTAGAAATGTTCAAAGGAGCGTACAACTCTCATGAAAACCAGACAGCCAGTATTTTAACCAGTTTTGCAATCGAAGGCTGCTACAACCTTCATACACAGCATATCCAGTATGTTTTTCTGTAATTCAGTCAAGGACTGATTACTGAGCTGTTCCCATTTGCTTCCATGTACTGACGAAATAAAGAAATTCCACACTTGTACTGAGAAAGATTGTGGAGAAATGTGATTTTAAAACTATTAAAGACTTGCTCAAATTGCCAATAAAATAATAATGTCTAAACAAAATATTCAGATACAATGTAGTATGTTTATTTTTTTAAAATCCAATTTGCAAAGGTCCCTTTTTAAACAAAACAAGAACAAAAAAATCAACACAATTCAGAGGGCTTATCTCATCTACCATATTCTTCCCCACTCTTCACTTATCATAACACAAAGCAGCAACTTATATTATTAGTGCTCATATAGTGCACTTATATGAATTTTGATTTGTGTATTAAGCTTTAAATACAATGTATTTTCTGTGAGCCTAGCCCAAAGAGTACACAACATTACATTTTCAAAGCATATGTTAAAAAAAAAGGACAATAAATGTATATCCAAGACAGTCAAACTCAAATATTTTGACTTGGCAAATTCTCTAACAAGTAACAGCAATTTTAAACTGCGTACAAAGCAGAACAGTGCCAACATGCCTCCGGTCTGTGAGCTATGGTAAAATATCAAGCACACATATAAAGGAGAGAAGCCAAAGAAAACCACCACGAATTCAGAGCTAACCTGAGGCACACCCAACTGCGACTGAACAACGGCAGCCCACTTTCCCACCCTATAATACAAAAAGCCCAGCAACAACGAAAAGCACTTCTACGCTACAGAAAGTGAAACAGTAACCTCTTCCAATTTCGTCTCTGCATTTTTAAACAGCTCGCTCAAAAAATGTAAAGATGAACATCTAATTATACCAAACAAATGTACAAACTATGAAGTCAGAGAAGCTCCAGAAGATTGCCACTTTCAACCTTGCATAGTGATAGCTGGCATTGATATTGCTACCATAGCTTCAGCAGAAGATACGGAAAAGAAAAATCTTTACTTCTAAGTGATGCACATACGTAACATTTTCTTCACAAAATTCAGTTAAACATTGTTTTAATAAAAGGGAAAACAGCTCTAAAAAGAGAAAGATAGTGTTCACAAGCTTAGAAATAAAAAAATACAAAACCAGAACATTCCATAATAAAAAACCAAAAATAATAAACATTCCATCATAACAGCATCTATTTTATCACTAAATAAGCCCCATACATGCAACAAACTACAACTATTGTATAAGGCTGTCAAATTAAAGGTTTACTTTTCATATAAACAAAGTGTAAAAATAGCAGTAAGTTGCAATCTTCAAATGTAATGCTATTTAATGCGAGGACCTTGTCCCCTCAGATTCATTTGGTAGCAATTTCAATATGCGTTTCATAGAAAGGTCATTCGTCTAGGAACCGTGATACAAATACATGGTGCCTAGGACAGTATTGTCGTATCTCTGTTCAACCTTGACAGAATTGGAATGCTCCACAACACTACTGAGCTCGGGGATGCTTTCAGCAGTATCCCCAAACCCGTGATAGTGTCCATAGTGCAACGTATCTCCAGGGTCTTCCACCCACGAGGGCCGGTTAGAAACGCAGCTACTTGGGCTTCCATTCAGGTGCAGAGATCCACACATATCGGTGGAATTATTCATGGCTTTTTCTGCTTCCTCGGTGCCGTTACTGGTATGAATGCGATGCCTACTGGGAGCAGTTATTCCAGGAATTATTCTGTTAGATGTTAACGTTAAACACTCCTCACGCCTGGCGTCCATCCCACTGAGCTGTTGTGCGGCGGTGAAATCCAAATGCCCATTGATGGCACATCCATTTGTCAGTGCATTCAATATGGAGCTACTGCTATTCATATCTGCATTAAGAAATACACCTGTCACCAACAATTACGAATAAATCAAAATGCATCAAAATGTCTCCACTACACTCCACTTACTTAAAAAAAAATGCTTCCATACACAGCTTTGAAAATAAATCTACCCTTTCTTTATTTATAGGTAGTTCAAAGTAATGAGAGCTGACCAGTAAGCTTGTAGCATGGATTATGATGTTGAGAATACAACTATTTATCTACATTCACTGTGTAAATATGCCTGTATTAATCTTTGTGAAGACAACATGAATTTCTCAGATTTTTTTTCACTGCATGAAATAAGTGTAGCAGACAACATTCTGGACAGTGTTTTGAAAGGTGGAATAAAAGGCATCTTCCCACCTTAGTTGTAATGCTCTCTTGCGATGAAAGATGATGTATATAACAAGAACTGAGTATCTGTGAGAGGGTGAAGGGTTGGGATTTTTATTTTTCAGCTGTAATTTATGCATGGCTCTTTTTTTTTCTTTTTAGTGGTAACTCTCACAGTACAGTATACACCGAAATAGGTCAAACAAAGAAATGTGATGTTCAGGTGCTAATATAAAATGTTTCAAAGTTCCTTTATTCAGAAAGTACTTCCATTTATCTAGCAGCTTGCTAGATAACATAATTGGCAGGTTTGTATTTAACGGTAAGTTTATAATAACATCTGTACAATCCACATGCAAAATGCCATACAATAGCAACAGCAGAGTGCACAGAAGACTAAAAAAGATCAGTAGTAAGAAACAAAATTCTAAAAATGTGCATGCAAAACCCACTGACAACTGTTTTAAAGCAATTTTTCCTTTGAATTTAGTAATTAGTACAATAGTTTTTACTTTCAGAAACAGATTTTATCGGTATGTCCGAAACGTACGTTTCTGCAGTGGTACTCAAAGTACTAGTACAAAAAACGGGTGACATATTCTGCCTTAAATATGCCTACTGGTAAAGCACCTCTAAAATTTACATCTAATTGGTAAAGACCAGCAAGGCAAACGTAGAAACTACAGACCTATCTGGTGACATTTAAAGATTTTACATTCCGTTATTATCCTCAGATACACGCACATATGTTTATGTGTATGTGAATGCATAAATCAATGTGCAAAACAGGATTGCATTTACTGCGCATCTCCAATTCAAGCCACTAAATCCGCCGGAAACTTCCAACATTTGTAAAACGCTGGGTTCCTGTTGAAGTGACACATAGTGAGGACCACTGTTTGACAAGGAAGATTCTGAAGATCTGGTTCTCTATCAGTCCTTCGCGTGGATATTATTTGAAATACGGGTTATGATACTGATACTGCACATACAGCAATACGTAATGCCAAGAAATGTGTTTGATATGTAACTCCCTGGATGTACTAACTGGAGTTTCCTATTTAGTCCCTCTAGGAGTTAAAACAAGCACGCCAGCTGTACTCGCTAACCACAAATTCTTATCGAAAGTGGAAAAAAACCCCCAAACCCATCAAGACATCAAAACTAATATTTCAGTGATGAAAACGCACAGAAGGAATTTAATATAGTGTTTATTAACTGAAAAGTGCAAAATTTTAACTGTTTAAAAATAAATCCTTATAGGCTGGCTTTGCCAAGTCAAATTTAATGAAAATGGCACTATTGTGAGTGAATATGCAAAAGTAGGTAACGAATAGTTCTAGCGATAGTTGTAGAACGTTATTATTTGTTAAAGTTAGCACCTATGAATAGAGTATATTTATGAAAGACAATCATTTTTTTTCCATAAATAAGAACACTTAGTAATTATCACTGGAATATATCATAGTTTACTTTTAAAGTACTGATTTTATATATATATATATGTATATATACTTATTCCTAATATATTAAAATATCTATCAATTATCATTCCCTTTGGTGAACCTGATCTGTGGTACAAAGCATAAACATATTTATCACAGAACAAATAAAGAAATTAATTTCTGAATATAATAATGCACTATCATAGTGACTCCATGCCTTTACTTACAAAGTGCATGGCAAAAGCTGACAGTTTTAATCAAAACTCTATACACATCCTGGGGTTACCAAAAGCATCTTGATTAAGCAGCCCTCAAAAAACTTAATTAATTAATATTCACTAATACTAGTAACATTTTGACTGTTTCATGAAGACTGGTACAAAACACAAAAACTGTTTTCCCAAGTGCATTAGTTCCAAATATTAGTTTAAGACCTGTGACATCCAGGCTATTACTTATATAAAAAATCCCATAGCAGGGATCCTGCACTTAAATCATTGTGCCGAACAAATTCTGAACATATGCTATGTCTAGAGTATTCTTTATAGTATACACTGAACTATTTTGAATATAGTTTAGTTGTAACTTATGTTATTTTCAAACCTATATAAGCAGTAGGATATGTTTCCCTACCAAGTCTTATTAGCAATTAAATCTATTTAATGGAAATTAAACGAATAATTTAAATTATTTCTGGATTTCCTTTAACCTGAAATCATAGCTACTAAAAGCAAGGCACAACACAATACAAGCCTCAGGTTAAAAGAGAAACAGCCGTGGTGGATTTGTTTATCTGAAATAAACTACTAATAAACTACTAATAAACTTTCTGTTACAATATATTGCATGACCCAGCTAATTTTAGATCCCTACTGAATCCCCAATATAATGGATGTTACAGCAATACAATAGTTTTCAAGGCTCTAGACAACAATGTGCAAAAATAAAGGACTAAGTTTTATACTTAAAAATAAAATGCATATTGATTCTTGCAACGACAAGGAGTCTGCATTGCAGAAACAGTGTATATTTCAATTTCTTTTGGTCCAACAGAAGTACTCTCCTGTTGTTTGGTGTCTTCAACCATTTGAATGTTGTTGTAGTTAACAGGAAACTGTCCACTCCCACCTGATACAACAGCAAACTCTCTATCAACGTGCATATTGTCAGCATCGTCCTCAACTCCTCCATTCATCATTGGTATCAAGCCATCAAAGCTGTAAGCTGATAAAAAAAAAAGTTATTTAGTCACTTCTGAACACCTGAAAACTCATCCAACAAACAGATGAGTACTTTGATTATTAAAACAAAAGCTTTTCACAAAGAAAAGTAAATTCTTCACGTCTGAGAGCTTCTGACATGTTTGAAATTCTAAATGCAGAATAAGTAAACACGAAGTACTTGGACGTTAATTTTAACCCCTCAAAATGGAGATTTACTAGTGTACCTATCAGACCTTGCACCTACATATCAAACAACTATTAGTCTGATGTACTAACAGATTGAATAAGGAGCAATTTAAGTTACTCGTATTTGTGATTTACAGCTAGCATGTCTAACAGATAAAAAGCAGTCTCTCTCTCAAACGCCTACGGTCAATCTCGATTGCTCCCTCTTTCATGACCAAGAGCCAGTTCCCTGTAACCCATCCCCTATTCATACCAGACTGCTCCAGGGATCCCTTCAAGAGCTGCACAAAGAGCTCTCTTCAGAGCAAAGCTGGCAAGTGGTTACGCTGCTGTGGGAAATGCTTTAATAAGCAGGATGGGCTTGACTTCACTACCTCTTATACCTACCACCTGAGGCACCGCTCACACACCAACACACCTTTCTATATACGCTGCACACACTCTTACTGTCATGTTATAAAGGGCTACTTTAGCAGACTCCAAGTCAGCTCTCATCACCTTGGGCACAACAGAAATTTTCGTAAACTACTCATTTTAAAAGAATCTTAAGCAGTAGCTGAAGTGTTTCAGGGCCAAAGAGACCACACAGGGCTTAAAGAAGCCCTGATCAGTGGGCCCTTGGATCAGTGGGCTTCAAATTACCCTAAACCAGGAAAGGCATTTTTTCTAGTTACTCAGAGTGCAGAAGTGCAGTTTCATGCTGGCCAATTCAAGGGCACATCTGGCAATGCCTCCATCCCTTCCTCTTCAAAGAACACCTAAAAGCAGCCACGCTGAGGCCTGTGATACTGGTAGCATGCACAGCTCGGTGCAGAAGCCAACCTGCCCAGGGACATGAACCAGAAGGGACAGGATCAGGCTGCCACGAAGACATCTGTGTGACCAGCTGGCCTGGTGTGCATCATCATTGTATTTGCACCATCCTCCACCAACCAGCCCAGGAACAAGGGTCAAATTTCTGGAATCGATTTCAGAAAAATGGACATAAAACCCAGCTACTGTTTCTACATCAAAAGTAAAAACTAGTTGGTGTACATTCTGAAAGTGGAAACTGATTTACCTTTGTTAAGTTCAGCTTCAGCTTTTGGAACTCATTTTTGTATTACATTTGAAGAGAGCAATTAGTTCATATCACAGTATATTGTGTATCAGTGCTGCTTAATTTTGAGATGGAAGTTTTTAATATTATGTGCTTGATAGCAGATACATGTGTGTTGACATAAACAAAATTACATGTACATAACACACACCCACTGCCTGGTTTAGCAACTGCAGGGCAAAGGGTGAATCACAGGTGAAGTATTTCTCTTCTTCCAACTTTACTGTTACAGGTTCTTGTAAGGGGCGTATACGGTACCTGCTGCTAAGGAGGTCTTTTCAAAGCAGTAATTGCTCTAATTTGGGGTATGGCCATCAAAATCAGACTCTTCCCTGCAAATACAGGTTGCCTGCACTCTCTCTGAACACCTGGAATCTCCTGTGCAAATAGCCTTCGAAGGACAACTGACCAGTATGGTTTTGGTGAACCGCAAAATTTGGTTTGTTTTGTAAAAACGCTAGCTAAGCACAAAGATGTACTGGTAACTTCTCATTACTCATCTCTGTTGCCTACAAAGTGCCTGAAGAACAGTGATTTATTCTCACTCCAACAGCCTTTCTACATTGATACGATAGCTATTACTGATGCTGACATCTTTGAGGGCAGACACATCAGATTAGAAACTTCAGCTTCCACAGCTGGGGTGCATCTCCTAATTACTATAAAAAGCTTCAGGCAAATGCACCAAAGCTTTTGGCTTTGTTTGCAAAGGTCTTAACAAGTCATACTGGTAAAAATTTCAAAAACTACCTACTCTGCTTCTCTAACATTTCTGAAACTAAGAGAGACTGCTAAACATTCAGAAGAACAGTTCTTCAAAAGAACTTTGACTTCAAGCAGCAGCTCCTGTTAACAGAACACGAATGCACTGAAGACACCTTTCCCTAGCTGTGTCCTCGCCTGGATACTGTGTAGGTTTTCGCATTCTGTGTAGCTACTTAAGGACTTTATTCCTGAAAAGCAGTCTTGCTTTTAATTGCATAGGCACTCTACTCCATCATGAAATTATTTACAGCTTAGACTGACTACATGAAGTAACATATCCAGGTCATGATCAGGTACGGAGTATGCCACGAAGTCCACTGCTCCTAGTATAGCTGAAATGGCGGCTGGATAGCAAGTACTAAAGCAAATACTACAGACTGTTCATATTGATGTAATTTATGTTATCCATGTCATACTTGGTAACACTGGTTTGGTCTCATTTCCCTTCTTGTTATCTGGAATTAATCACTGTTTGAGCCCATTTTATTTGTCTCACTGAAAGTCACGTCTGTTAGTACAATACAAATGTTAACTGAAGAAAGTGTCTTCAATTAAGGCCTACAAAGTCCCTTTCCTGATGCTAGAGACAGGAAAAAGACAACAGGTTTGAGTGCAGAATGTTGCATTGTTTTTAATAAGAATTTAATAGGATGACCACCAGAAAGGAAGAAGAGGATATTCTCTATCATGTTATTCACGTTGTTTATAAGATGTAAAAAAATATTTCTTCATGTAGCAACCAAAAAGTATCTTCAAGGTTGTACCACTGTATCATTGCTGGCAGAGGAAGGAGCAGTATCCTCAACGTACAAGGCTGAACAGGAATCCTTAGGGTTCATTCTAGTCTTACATCCTCCAGTAAGGTTTCAGTTCCCCTTGGAACATGATCCTGGGAACTTGAGGTACATTAACTTAATGTCAGACAGAAATCCTCTCAATTTGAGAACTCTTTTTGCATTACATTTCTTTGTTTAATCTCACCTAGCAAACAGTTTTTGCATTGTGAATGAATCCCGAAGTGCAAAATTACCGTTAGAACATCCAGGCATCTTTGTGAATTAATACAACATTATTTGGCTGTCCTGAAGAAGAAATTGAGGAAGGAGTAGAAGCTAATTTCAGCTCCTGCTTCCCCAGGTATTATTCTCAGCATCATGTAACTTTAGAGCTCTTTGGAAACAGAAATTTCTGAACACACCAAGATGATGACAGGGAGCATCGGAATCTTGTGGCATGAAAAAATTGTATTAATCTGCTTCTTGTATTAGTATGTAATTGAGATATGTACATGAGTTTGTCAATAACACTCAACATCCACTCTGAAAGGCTTTAAAATATTTATTTTCCTTTATCAGTATAACCCCATCCCTTTTACCTCTGGGGGTCTCACCTTCCGTTCTAGCCTTCTTTACTCCAGCAGACTCCGTATCTTCAAAGGATCTCTTTCGACTTGTCCCACTACTGAATGGATTGGGACCTGCACTCTGATGAACCCCATTTAAGGTGCCATTGCTATAGAAATGATTCAGGTGACAGTTCTGGAGGTTCAAGAGAAACTGGGCACATTCTTGGAAGCCCTGGGTATGTGCAAGGTCTGCTGCTGTCAGGCCACTGGCATTTCTCAAGCTGTACAACACAAAGAAACTGAATTACACTCATTCATCAAGCTAGCTTGCTGCTGCTGCTGCCCTTACTATCTATCTGTTGGTGATGAGAGAAAACATACACTTAGCAAATTTCCATTAAGAAATTAGTTATCAATCTTAGTTTTATAACTAACTTAACTTTTCGCACATATATCTGGCTTCTAAGCAAAATTTGGGAGACAATACACTTCTAAATAAAATCAATATACTATGTGCCTTACAAAAAACATCTTCCTATTTAAAATTCTCAAAATGGTTTATTCTTAAGTAGTCTGAAGTATCTGATCTTTACATGAACTTCAGACTAATTTAAGCCTTGAACTTTATCACCTTCTGCAGTTTACTCTGCAATCTATTGCTAGAACTTGAGCAAAAGATCAAATACTCAAAACAAACTTAACATGACTTGGAAATTGTCCATGGCATTCTGGTTTCTAAGGTAACAACAACATCACTGTTCTTCCTAACAATAAAATATATATACATATATAGAAAAAGATAGATAGATAAAGATGCTATACTTAAGTTATGCTTTGCTTATACTTTTTTTTCTGGTTTGTTTCTCTTTTCAAAGTGTGTGACATCATAAGTGATGGGACTTGCTTTGTTATTTGGACCAAGACTGGCACAAGAGAATGGCACTGGATTTTGAATATTCTAAGGTATCACAGATATTATAAATGAAATCAGGTAGCACATGTAGAGATGAAGAAGTTTAATTTGGAAAAGTACTGTATTGCATGCCTTTACACAAACATGCAGTACATCTGTGCTTAGAAATACAGGGGAACTTTTTAAGTAAGGGTGTAGAGTGGAGATAAGAGGGCTGGAATGACAAAATAGACTGTGAAGTGAAAGATGCCAATAAATCTTTCATCAGTTTTTTTTTCACCTTTCCAGACAGATCCAACTGGTCAGAAAACTGAATTTTTGTTTCTTGGCTTCAGTGGTTTAGACAGGTTCATTACTTAAAAATTCAGAAAGAGACCAGCCACCAGAGTAAGAATTCAGAAGATTAATAGACCTGACTCTGTTGAAACTCACACGAAGCGGAGAACAACTCACTCCAGCTCAAGCAAAGAAAAAGAACAAAGCCCAGTTTGCTTCCTAGATCACTGCAACTTATTTGCTGGAAAAATGAGATGAAAAAATATTTAGAAACTATTACAGAAGGACTAATTTCATAAACGGATACAGCTGGATTACAATTTGGAAGAGTAAGTCAAAATATTACAGAATCAGAAAAATCATTAGGCTAGATCAGGGTAATTTCATTCCACATTACAATATTCTAAGTCAACATTTACTTGGAGTGAAAATCCAGAGAACAGCAGCCAGGAGTGGTCTAGAAAGTAAGACTTTAGAAGACCGAAAAACCTAGTTAGTCAAAAGAAAGGAAACCTCAAGGTGGAGGTATTAGTTCTGAATACCTAAAAGACAGCTGCAAAGAGAATAATCTGTTCTGTGTATCCAGTGCAAGCAGTATACAAACAGGATTAACATGAACAAAGGGCATTTGAAGTTAGGCATTAGGAGAAAGTTTCAGAGTGTAACGGTTGCTGCATCTCCAGAGGTTTTTCTTCCCCTCATTTTAAGAGCAGATTATTATTTCAGAAACTCTACAAAATACAGTCAATCCTTCCCATACTGACCTAGACAGCCTGTTGAGGTCCCTGCTTACCAACATCCAATGCTCTTTTGGCAGTTCTCATTTACTTGTGTAGCAGCACACATACGTAATACAAAGCAACTACAACTGCAGGAAGGCTGGACTAGATGATCTTTAAAGGTCCCTTCCAACCCAAACCATTCTATGATTCTACAATTTAAGAAACAGAAATTTCATCATATCCATTTTGGACAAAAAGAATAGCTCAGTTCTCTGAAATCTGTTTTAAATTTGTGCAAGCCCCAAAAGGAAGTGAAGGAAACCTAAACAAGAACAAATTAAAGTGACACAAAGATAAAAACGACCAAAACAATATGGTGTTGACTGACCACCTAACTTCAAGGAGTAAGTAATTCTATTACTTAGCAAGTGTTATTGAACAATATTATCTGCTTTGAAAAAATGGACTGTAAGACAGACTACAGCTAAGTCATAAATTCCCAAAGGAATATCAGTGTAAGCTTCCAGAGGTATCTGGAGATGTACAAACCAAGATGTGAGTGGCTACATGACCAACTTCCGGGAAAGAAAAGTTACGTTTCCCAGACACAAAATAAATGAGCTTTAAGTTAGTGTTTGTCAGATTTTAAATGTGATGACCTTTGATATTTTTTAGATCTGTTCCCTTCCTACCTCTTCCCTAAAGAGATTACTCTTAACAGGCAGATAAAGATGTATTTGTTCTACAGGAGTATTCTGGAAGTACTGCATAGGTTTTCAAGGGACTCAAGCACACTGGATATAAGATTCTTGCTTCTGAGAGTTCAGAGATGTCTCTCTTAAAAATATGAGCCTGAATTTAGCCTATCAACTTCAAGAGATCTTCCTGTGTTCCAAAGTTAGTAAAGAAAAAAGAGGGAAAAAAAGTTAAATCAAATAAAAGGAGATTACAGGATCTAAATGACTCTAGAAACTGGATGGCCAACTGTTACAAAAGAGAACACAACTGGTAAAGTCCTCTCTGCTCCCTCTCAGTGGAAAACCACTATTTTCTTTAACTGACTTTTCCAGCCTTCTCAAGGAGGAAAATCTGTCAGAGGGAACACAAAAGGCAGGAAGAGCTAGCTATGCTGTATTAGCTCATCTTAACAAAATGCAAGTAATCTAAGGAAAAATGGCTAACTCAATTAGCCAGATGCAAAGTAGGAAAGAAAATGCTCTTAACGGGCATCACAGAGTTTTACCAGACTGGAATAGTTTTATGCATTTCCAAAACACGCAGAAATACTGCCATCACTGTGAGGATTCTGAGTGCATAACACAAAAATACAGTCTTACACAGTCCTTCCAGAAACGCTGAAGTGGAATCAAAAAGCCAGGACATCTACTAGACCATTCTTTAAAAGCTCCATGTGGGAATTGGAGTGGTACTACTCTCTTACAGCAGTAGTTACAAGGAACTGGGAACAAATCTATTACTAAATCTGCAGTGTATGGACTACCTCAAATGCTGCCAATGTCTGAAAATGAAGCAGCTACCTCAGCTTAGTCCATGAGCTAAGAATATAAAAGCCATTACTGTAAACAGACTGCATTACAGGAACAAAAATAGAAATGCTCCACTGCCCCAACTACACATAAGACTAAGAGGAATTCAATCTCTTATGTGTAATCCCTATGCCAGTTCTTGGTTATAAACTGTAATTATATGTAAACTGACTATAAAGTAAAAAACAAGAAGTAGTAACTGAAGACTCATTTGGCTATTAAGTAGACTATATATGACATGGACTGCACAGTTAAAAGAAAATCAACAAGCAAGAAACTCAAAGAGGTAATCACTATAATTAAGGAAATTTTCAACTATTTCAGTTATGGGAGATGTCCCTTGAAGGGTATTTCTGTTCATTTCAAAGAGATGCCTACACAAAGAAAAGGTATTTGACTAGGTAAAGGATACTCTAGCTGAAAGTAACTTCAAGACATGGGCTGTGAAAGAAAAGCAGCGAAAAAACGTGAACCATTAGACCTCAAAATTTAATGTCTTCTGAAAAAATCTTTTCTACTCATCCTCTGTCTTTTTGTAAGTTAAAAATCCCTTCAGTACTAGTTTTGATCTTTTGCCCTTAACCCTAACAGTGGAAGCTGCAAACTCAGAACACACTGTTTGATATTAATCTTCAGGCAAGCCGGCCTTTTGCTACTGCTAATCATACAGCAAATATGACGGCTCTATTTCTGTAACTGCACTACTCAGAATTTAAAAATCAGTAAGGAAATTTCCTGCAGGTTTGTGGGCAGGGTTTTTTTAATTTGGGGTTTCCCTCCACCCCCCCGCCAAAGATGCTGAACTTGAGGACAAGCTTATGGTTCTTTTCAAGGTTTTTTGCTCAGCTGCTACCCAGGTGAAACAAGACAAGGTAAGTAACAAGCTACATAGACTGGCATTTTTCAAAGATGATCTTACAAGAAGGAATAAGCTACCAGCAAGGAAGGTGTGGAAGGAGGGAAGAAAGCTGTATTAAAGAAAATAAAATCAGGCTAAGCCTTGAAAAGTTACATGCATTTTATGAATAGTATTTTACTTAATAGTATTCATTGCCTTGGTGCAGTATTTTCTAAAGGTTGGCCTAGTTACTGTCAAAACAGAAAGCTGTGCTCCTAAAACTCAATTCCCTCCCTCCCCAGTAAAAAAAAAAAATCAGTCAAAACCCAAAGACATCTTTGAAGGAGGTCAGTTCAGCTACAGGAACAAGTGGAAAAAATGAAGAAAAGACACTGAAAACTAAAGTCCTGAAGACATCATTCCCTTTTTGGCACCTACTCCGGACAGGAACACACATGAAGGCATGAATTGACAAAAGGGAGAAAAATTCCTTATTTAACCTTGCCCAGGACCAGTTTTGATGAGTGGTCAGATAGTCAATTCACTCTACACTTAGAAAACACATACCTTGCATCATTTCCAAAGCAATTCAAGTTATTTGAAAAACGAATGAGTCCTGTTAAGATTCTTTCACTTAGCAGTATTTGTTTGCTTTATAGTTTATTCATTATTTCCATGTAATTCTTATTACTAGAAACAAATTAGAATCATGAAGCATGATATTATTTACCCTCAGCCTTCTTGTAGGTGAAAATCCAGGAGCTAGGAATGATAAAGACATACTGTTTGCCTTTTGAAGTACAGAAGTATGAGATGCTAACTCCAAAGCAAAAGAAGAGAAAGACAAATGTAATCGGAAAGATACATTTTCACATTATAAATGTACTCTAAATAGAAAAAAAGTTCATGAGAAAACTTGACAAAACTTTGAATATGGATGAGTAGAAGTAGGTGATCTTTAAGTTTCTTGACAGATGACATTTAACACTTGAATTGTTCTGTAGTGACAGGTTGTTTATAAATAAACTCAATATTAAGAGTTAAAGCTCTGAATTTTGTATACACATTTATTCATACACTTTCTACAGTGCTTAGAACAACGTGCTTATAACACATTTTTCTTCTTCCATCAAGTGATGTCCACAGGCAGTCTTCAAAACTCACTAATCTTGGCATGAAGAGGACTTTTTTGTTTTAAAATCCATTTTTCTCCCATCAGTCGACTTAATCAGAACTCCCATTTTAGAGGCTCAGTTCATCTGAGAGTCCTGGTACCAAATTAAAGCACCTATAAAGAGTACACTGATGAAGCATATGTTTCCTTCTTCTGAAATGCTTTTAAAAATGCTCTGAGTGTAATTAAATTGTTGTTCAAAAACAACAGAGACAAATATTTTATCTGATCAAATAGGATTGGTGTATAGAAACACAAAGTTTACTTTCAGTTTAGCTTTAATTCAGAAGGCTGTATATATTGTTTCAATCTTTCATCTGTTCTTTTGAGATGTTCACTAAAGGAAGGAAAAAAACCTGAGGCAAGCTCCCAAAAAATACACAAGACATTTCCACTACGATTAAGTTATAGAAAGTGAAACAACCAAAACCAATAAAACAAAACTTAAAATTATTTAACTACCATTGTATAAGAAAGATTTACTTCAAGACAATTTACAAAATTTGCTCTTAGAAGGATCTGTAGAAGGAAAAGATAAAGACTTGAGCTTCTTGCACTGAATTACAAATCAACCTGAGTTTAGTTTAGAAGAACTTGATTATAAGTTGTTTCAATTGTTCATTTTTTTTTTATTTATTGGAGGAAAAAAAAGTAAGCACATTTCTATGTCTTTAACATAGAAATACATTTGAAATACACCATCTTCCACTTATAATGTCACATACCTTGAAAAACAAACATTTGCTATGAAAAGTCAACAATCTTTTTGAAAAAGACATTCATATATGTAAAAAAAATCTCCTAAATGTTTAAATTTAAATAGTGATTACATCACCTACAGCTTACTGTGTTTTTGTTAATGCCATGCGACAATCTAAGAAAATAAACCACAGTTTTCGTATATCAATGTAATATCTGTTAAAAAAATACTGATCTCAACTTATCTATTGTTAGTTTACAAATAAAAATGTAGATAAATGTAAATTAGGGTAAGCAAAGCATGCAAATCTATAGATTCTATATCTGAATTCCTAGATTAGCATTAAAACCAATCACCGCAACAAATACCTCAACAGTATGCCTTGTGTGCAGAAAGGAAGCGATACTGAACATTCAATGCCACAACTGTAAGGTTTTCGGAGAAGCACCTGTGGCAGTTTCAGCAGTTTCTATATGGAATGCTCCCCCTTTCTAGGATTACTTGAAAAAATCAAGTCAATTCGAATTACGTAGCTGTAAAACATTGACATGTGTAGTTTTTACAGTTTCAGAATCTTCTGTTTGATTTAAACGGGCAATGGTGCATAAACAGGAAACTTATATCATAAGGGATCACATATTTGCAGGCAACATTAAGATTAAAAGTTACATTAACATACATAAAGTGCTGTAGCACATTATTCAATATGTAAGCCATTATCATGTGACCACCTTAACAACAAGATACTAAGCCTTTTATGCCTTTAAAGCATTATTATTTTCATCCTGAAACCAATTTGTCAGTTCTTCACTGAAATTTATATAGAATGGATTAAAATTACCGGTCAACTCATGGCTTCAAATACTTTAAATTTAGTAGGCTGTATCTCAAAAGAATTAGTAACTATTCCTATACAAAAATTAGCAGATACAAGGATTAAAACAAAACAAAAGAAGAAAGAGAAAAATAGATCAGAACACTAAAACGCCCACAGTGAGAAAAAAACGTTTCCTATATAAACATCAGTATACTAGTCTAAAATTTCTAAAGCAAAATGATTTAAAAATACTAAACTTTAAGTGTTTTAACCCTTTGGTGTCCAAATACAGAAGTTATTTAATAGTTTCAAATGGTTTTTTTTTCAGATACCAAGAGGAAAATACTCTTAACTAAACAGACGTGTCACTGCTGGGGACAGCTATAAAAATTAACGCTAAAATTACATACTGGGCATCTACAAAAGCACAAGTTGGTGCCAAGTTTTTATTTTACAACAAAACAGGTGGCAGCTGAAATTATTTTAGACTTTAAAAAATAATGGTAGAGTTTCTCAGAACATCCTCCAAAATCATAACAAGGTGAATATACTGGAAAGAAGGAAGCTCTTCTTTGTGAAGCCACTTTTTCACATGAAAATCAAGGTTCACTATGAATTATGCAGCTTTAATTAGCTCCTAGATACTTTAACTCATGACTGAGCAAATGTTGGCAGAAGAAAGAATTCATTAACCACAGTAGGCAACATTAGAATTACTACAAGCATCACCATCAGCTGGTGATTTATTGCTGTATCTGTATTCCAATTTACATGCTTCAAGAAAGACCTCAAACAGAGGACTTCGATTTTCAGTATCTCTTCTAAAACCAATTTGCATTTCCGAGGAAACGTTTACCTGAACAATATAGACCTATCTGGCTTTGTCTGGTATCAGCAACCAACACTATTTTTAAACTTCTATCTGATTACATAAGAAGTGATTCCTAAACACAACTCGCAAAAGAAAGGCATGAAAGACTATGGTAACTCTTAAAACAACAGTCTGATTGCAATACAGCATAACAGAAAAGATGTTCCCTATCAAAATGAAAATAAGTACTTCCCAGATCACTAGCAAAAATGAATTGCAAACAAGCATCTTTTTAGTACTGCAGCCACTTTAAGTCCAAAGACAATGTAAGAGGCACTTAGCCAGAGGACTTCGGGAAAATGAGAACTATGCTGCTGCTATGTTTCTAGAAACAGACCAGGAATTGCAAGATAAAGTTGCTTACAATGAGGAAAGCATTATGCAAGACCACTAAGGAAAGCTTCGATGCAAACTCTGACTTGAAAAGATAAACAGCCTTGCAACACAGATTGTGCCAAGATGCCTCCAGGGGCAAATAAAATCACATTATTTCTCTTCAACATACCAACTGAAAGCGGATTATAGACTAGAATTAGAAAAATGAAGGAAGAAAGCTTCTCTCAAATGTGCTAAGCATGGAAGAAAGTTCAAGATATTTAGGACAAAAAGCATGGACGGTAAGAGGTTGGGAATAAAACTAAAGAAATAGGTAAATGAATTTTAAATTATTTTTGTGCCGAAAGCGGGAGGAAAAGAAGAATGAAAGGACTGAAGGTCTTAGATGGATTCATTATTTTCCCATAACAGGCATGGAGAGGGAAACTATGAAACTACACAAAATTTTATTTTTTGTGACAAAAATAACTTGATGCTCTTAAGGAGACAGAAGATCTTTTGGATTAAGAAACTGCTGAACTGCATAAAACTACTTTAAATAACCCTCACAAAATACTTTTTTCAATTTAGTTTTTCCTCCATTTAAAAGAAATAATTATCTACCATGTATGAGCAACACCAAGCAAAGTACAAAGAAGGAAATGGAAGCTGAAACAGAAGAGTAACATTTTCCCTAAGTTATAGCTGCCAAAGCTCTTCCGGGGTTTGTTAAGCCTCTGTGCAATGACATATATCTTGTAACCTGTAGCACATGACACACGCTAGAAAACTTTTCTGACTAACTTGAAGATGTTCTGGGCCATGCCACAACTGCCTCGTATTTTTTGTCCAGGTTCAAAGGCACTAGTTGAACTATGATCAACTTTACTGAAAAGACACAAACCAGAATAGCAAGCAAAATCCAAATCAACACTGCAGACGTTAGAGCAAACGCACTGCAATTAACAATTCTCTCATCACATATCCACTTAAAAGTATCAGCAGATCAAGCACACCACCCGTACAGATCATCATCACCATCAATGTCTGGACTAACAATCAGAACTAATCAGACTACTGTATTTGGGAACATACTGCACCCTTGTTTCTTCCACTGTATCTAGTTCGCCTTCTGGCCAAGTTCCACTTCGTAACACTTTGGTTTCTCTACCTGACTTAACTGCATCCAGGTTTCTGTTGCCAGTAACAGCTTATCTTACAGAAAAAAAAAGAATCTATCTGAAGGGAAGCTACACAGTTCACTTGCACAGCATCACGCGTGAAGGCACATCACTCCCAACAAAAAATCCTAACATTCCTATCAGAAATATGAGTCAAGCTCATTTGAAAGGCTTGGTAACACTTCAATGTTCTCTATCCAGCTCTTCTGGACTGAAGAAAAGGCTCTTACTAAAAAATAAGCTCCCTCATCAAGTTGATCCACATCCTGTGAACCTTTATGTTGCAGAAAGGTCACAAAATACTGCTTTAATGAAGGATTTAACTTTATTCATATGAAGTACAACTTCTTGCATTCTTCTCTATTTCTAAACTGACAACAGTAACTACTGTTGTTATTCCATCCCCACTAGGAATAATCCTCAAACAGAACAAGAACTCAGCGCCAAGAGTTTGCCTTACCTTCCTGCAATTTCAGAACAGCTCTAACTGAAAACCATCCGTTTCCACTCTGGTTCACTGTAAGACTGAGCCTCTCTCTCCCACCTTTTCATTTATCAGTTATTGATGCATATATTTCTGCTTCAGTATTTCCAAGTCTTTCCTTGAGACTAAAACCAAATGACTGCCTTACTTCTTGGTCACAACCTCTTACAAACCAAGCTCTACAATGATGGCAATCGAGCGTGAAAACAAACAGGGAAGAAATCAGCAAGCTCTACTTGTAGTATTTTGCAGGAGAATCAGTGTTTCACCACTGAAATGTAGAAACCACTTTGACTTTTGCCTTTCCATAACAATTCACGTAAAGCGGGAAAGGAAGAATGAATTCCAACATCCATACTGCAGAACGATCACAGAAGTGATGACCCTTAAAATGCTTGTTATATACAGTGACAAAATGCTTGTTATAGACAACAAAAGAACAGCCAGATTTTTTCCTCAGCTATATGGCACTGTCTAATAATGCAACAACAGTAGCAGTTTAGCTGCTATCTGAAGAGTAGACAATCAGTTCTGCAAAAAGAATCACGTGTGAAGTGATTAGAGAAGTACTGAACAGATCAAATAAATATTAATATACCAAATCAACAGATGAGAACCACTCTGTTAAAAAAGTACCTAAATCCTATTCCTAAACAAATAAATAGTAAGAACCTAAAGCATTATTCTCAAGATGAGGTTAATGACCATAAGAAAGCAGGATGTTGATTCTTCTACACTGAATCAACGAAGCAGTATAGCTTCTGAAATAAAAAGATGACATAATAATGGCACTTCACAAGTACATTAACACCAGAAACAGACTGCAGTTCAATTACTGAAAGTTTGATAGTTAAGTTAGCTAGGTAAAAAAACCAAGCATATGTTAAAAATCTACAAGTATCTGCTAACATTTTAAGAAATCAGGAAGAAATCCAGAAACTAATGGAGGAATTCTCTAAACTCAGAGATGCTCGAAGAGAACAGGCCATGTAAGTTTCCCATCCAGACTGAAAACAAACTGAGAGTTTAGGACACAAAGGAATTGCTGATTTCTGTGTTATCATAAAGAAATCTACACATCGCTCTCCTTCTGTCTCTTCACAAAGGGTGACAGAATTTCAGAAAGTCAAGAAGTCTCAAAAGTACAAATGAGAAGAACAAAAGCTGAGATATCACAGGAGCGGTCGTAATTAAAACATGAACCAGACTTCAAGCAAAACTGTATTACAAGAATTTCACAAAGGGCTAATCCAGTGGTACAAAAAAAAAATCACATTGGACAGATTTCTGTTATGGAGGATGAAGAGCACTTGTGAAGAAGAAAAAATAAATTAAAGATTTTTTTTTTTAAAACAGTTCATTGCACATGAATTTCCAAAGAAGAAATAAAATTAAGTCACTGCCAAAGAATCAGAATAAAGTTTTTGCTGAAAAACTAAATACCAGAGATAGGACATTTCTGGCATTAGAGGAGGAGTAAATGTACACATTCAAATGAATGCAAGACAGCTTTAATGAGAAAGTTGCTGAAGTGTCTGCCTAAACTAGGTCACGACCACAATATGAATCCGTCATCTGGTAGAAACAGATGTACTGGAATATTTATCCCAGCATGTCTTGTTATTCTCTCCAAACCTGGAGAACAGAGTCTAAGAAACCAGAAGTAAAGTATCTCTTTGGGTTCTTGTAGCATCCCATCACACGGTACACAAATCAATTTTTGAAAAACCTAAAGATTTCTGACAGGGAAATAAAAAGCTTCCCTACACTACTGTTCAAGTATCTTGACCAAAAAAACTCTGAAGCAAGCAAGTACTTGTGTTCAGTTGGATGGATGCATATCAAGCCACATCCCATCCCACAAGTTACACTTCTCTTTATCCTAGGATAACGTAATGCTTGAATCTTCACTCCTAGCTCTAAATCAAGTCAGTAAGGAAATACATAATTGTTCAAATAACAGTTGCAGAACAATTTTTATCCAGAAATAAGGGGATAAAATGCACAAGTGAACTGCATGAAAATGGACATGAAGCTGGAAGAAGTTCAAATCAGTGTGATTAACAGTGGCGTCTGCTTATTGGTTTTTTTTTATTTGTGTCCTGTGTTTATAGCTGAATTTTACATGTATATATATGTTGTGATGCAATCTATTTAACTACATTAATACTCAGCATTTCAAAAACTAGTGTAAAAGAGCAAAACAAAACATGGCACCAAGAAGGCTTTTCCTCCATAAAGAGCTGTGGACACTTGTTTGTCACCATGATAAATAATACACAATTAACCATACATAAATTGCATAATTATGCTTTTTAGTGAAAATCCAGCAGTTATTATGGATACTTTAAAAGGTACTATCCACATTAAAAAGTCAGTTACACAGCAAACCTTTTCACTCATATGAGGACATTGTGACCACCTGCTTCCCCCTCTTCAAGGGTCCATGAATACCATAGTTAGTGGAGCAACCATTTTTATGGCTGTAGGACATACTGTGCACAGAATATGCTTCAGCTAAAATGAGAAGGTAAATACCACAAAAAAAATCAAAATATTTTCACTAGGGTACAATTATTTTTTAATATTATTAAAAATTTACACAGGAATAGAGACCCAAATTCTCTCTCATCAATTAGGAAAACAATGCAACAACTTCATGAAATTTAGAGACTGCAACATACTGCATTTATCTGTAAACGCAATACACTAATAAGCCTGAAATAAAGTAAACTAGAACAATTCAAGTCAGGCAATTTTATTCAAACTAAAATTCTTACTTTTATCCCTACTGGACTATTGCCAATAGTCTTTGGCTTCCAATATAACCAAAGGAGTGAATGAAGTAGAAATATGGTAAACACTGGTATCAAAGATCACACTAGTCCAAGTTACTTCATTTTAGCAGCAGTATTTCAATAATCACTCATTAATAAAAAATACATTTCTTGCAAAATTATACTACTGATTACTAGTGTTCGTGTAGTAATGAAATCTTAACATCCCTGTTCTACTATAAAAAACTAGGAATGGTGTAATACTTGATGTATAGTATGAATATCAGGTATAGGCAATATTTTTTACTGTTTGCAGTCAGAAGGGATATTCTCTGCATCTTCGTGTACCTAGATTTTGATACTGTAACTGTATGAAGGAATAAAGAAAAAAAAAATGGATTAGAAGATCTAATCCCCATAAAAAAGGCCACATTCTCATCAGCACAGATCAGCACTTTAGTTCTAGTTAGTGCCTAGTTCTGTATTTAATTAAATTCTTGCCTTGGTCCTATATAGTCAATTATTTCAGTTAATATATACACATTAGAACTCAAATACATGGATAAAATCCCTCTCTTTTTCTTCTAACTGAATCATAAAATAGAGGAGTCAAAACTTGCAGAGCATCTACATTTTGAAGATGTTACAAAGATCAGGGAATCAACGTTACTGTTAGAGATCTGGGGCCAGTTTCAAACCCAGATAACACAAAACTAATCAATGTCAAAAGCATATACATGGATTTGGCCTAATTTAACATACTGAGCCTGGAAACTAGATTCTATGGAAAAAAAATTCTTACCCTAATCAGTCAACAGCGCTCTCAGCTACCAGGGCTGAGTCCTGATCCTCTATATGACTAAACACGGGTTGCTCCACCAGCCTATTGCATTTGCATCCTTGACTTTACCATTTCCTGGATAGGATCTGGTATTTAATTACCTAAAGAACTTGTGACAAGTCTATCCTACTGAAACACAGATGGAATTCTAAGTTAGAAAACTGAGAATTCAAATTATTTCCTGTTCACTGAAACTGCTATAAACCTACGCTACTTCTGCTGCAAATAGTTTTGGTCAAAGGCAGATATCACTCTCCAAGTTTTACAGAAATGTTTTGCCTATAGCTTGCAAATACAATGTTTAAAAAGCAAAATTTTAGTTCTGTAACTTAAAGTTGCAGCCACATATCCAACCTCAGTTACTCAGCTACTTATTTTGAAAGTCCTATGGATGTAATATGTCCTCTTCTTTACTCCTAACTCACGGTTTATGCAGTTCCACAACTTCTCTTTTGATTGCATACTTTGTAAAAATTACAACATTACATACTAATTGATGATGATAATTAAGGTTTGCTCAATTCCACAGTAAATTTAAATCCAAGTTTATCTTAAGATACCTGAAAGTGAGTGCAAAATGGGAATTTATAAATTTAAGACTGATTTCATGAACTTGTCAATAACTGACTGAAACAGCTGCTTCAGTTATTTCAATTGCTTCATTTTTCTATGAAGCAATCTCCTCATATAAAGCAATTTGTTCACTACTGTTAACTTAAAAGGTACTATATTTCCTGAATACTCTATGATACCATTGAAAGAGTTAAATTTTACAGTAGATTTATCAGGGCAGTATTACAAAACCAGTAAGATGGAAACCAAAGGGTAAAACGAGAAATTAACTATATGATCCTTATTTTCACTTACAACTTAAAAATTTCATATTGTAGGTTAAAATACAGTAACTAGTTACCATTTAAGATAATAAGGCTAGTTCTAATTAAAACAAATTGCTAATGTATTTAAATTATTATAAGCCATAGAGCTTATACTCAACATTTCTAGGTGAAAACTGCATCCATTTTGTCCATGCTGTAAGTTGCAAAAGTTTGTGAGACTTTCTGAATGTTTTTGCAGTACATAAACCTTTAAAGAAAAAAGTTAACATGGCAAATACACAATATACTAACAAACAGTATTAAACTAACTGCGAAGAGTGTGTGAGATGCTATTTTGCACATGATGTTGCTTTTTGCATTGTTTTCTATATTTATTCACCAGTGCAAGGTGTAAATTTGTTGTAAAAAAATAACTATACACTAGATCAAGTGTACAATTTGGGGTCATCAGACAGAGGCGTGATAAATATTTTAATATATCAGATATAAATGCAATACTAATGTAGCACACTGGTATCACTTAAGTAAAATTAACTTTATTACTAGACATGCAAAACATCTTGGGTTTCATTACAATTGAACATGTCTAGCTGTCTTTCAATCACGTGTCTGCTGTTTTGACTTTTCTTTTCGACATTAGTATCTATGTTTATTGGTCTAAATTAGTTAGCTAAACACACAACAATCAACGACAAAAAAAATACCTCACTTACTCTATTTGCGCACCATGAGCCACAAGGGCACTTATGGAATCCATACTACCAGATCGTGCTGCTTTATGAATAGGAGTTTCACCAACATAATCCTGTAAAGACAAACTACATTTTGTCAAGCATAATCTTTCTAAAAGTTAAAACATTATTTTTACATTACTCACTTTACTTAAGAAAGCAGATCTATAAAAGCAGCATTTATTAGCTAGCAAATGCATCAGGTACTTTATTATTATTTTAAAGTCCACCGTAGGCTGTCGTGGACATTAGATATTTAGCAAGAAGTAATGCTAATGGCATCTAACCCACAAGATAAGCCTTATCCAATAACTAGGCAATCAGCAGTCATATTCAGCACAACTTGTCAAAAATCCCCACAACATATACCACTGTAACAAGTTACTCTAACACCTTTATTTCCTAGTACTGTTGTTTCCCAGTATGTTGGACTGAGCAAGCCATCTTGAATTCAGAAGCAGCAGGGCCACATTTGTGGGACTGTATTGCTTTCAGACCTTGCTGACACACCTACACAGTACTCTGCTGCACCATTAGTACTCACCACGCGAGAAGTACGTATGCATAACTCTACTGTAATGTTAAGTACGCCCAGAGTTCACAGGACAGGCCAGATCTCTCCTGCAACATACACACTGACTCATGTCCTATATGCTTTTATTGTCTGACTGTCTTTATCCATTTACACTCAATTATTGTTAGCCAGCACATCCAATCATTTAATCTTTTTGTATTACGTGCAAACATACTGGGAGTAGTGTACTGCTTTTTGGGCAACTCTTTTTCTACAAACTATCTTCACAGGTAACAGGGAGAATCTACAGCAATTTTAAAAATGTGACTGCCAAGCAGCAGGTAAATTCCATGCATCATAATCTACAGGCTGCAGATGAAATTCAGTACTTGCAATTAACCATCAGTATTAAGAACCACAGAGAAGAATGTGTAATGAAATACAGCCTTGAAGAAGCACATAAATGTTCAGTTACTGGTTTTTTATGTGATTTAATTATCACAGTTCTCAATACTTCCAGTGCCTATCAAGTTGTTGTTTTTTTTTTTTTCTTTCTTCCCCATCATCTTTCTCTCCAAATTTTTGACAGACTTCACTTGTCTGCTCCACGGGTATTAAACATGTTCTAACTGTATGTGCCTCATTTTTGCTTCCCCATTCCTTTTTATTAAAAATATCAACACTAGCTATTAAAGTAAGTTACAGTACGTTTATTGACGTGCCAGTCTTCATACACAATGGTGTTCATGCTAACTCTACAGTACTGGTTACGCTTTAGCTCTATGTGAAATGTGAATGTATTCAAAATATGATCATATGACCATCTTGATAGACAGAAGGTAACAAACGTTTTAAATTGTCTGCCAAGCTTCTGAGAAATTAAATCACATCTTTTAGACCATGTAAATATAACTTGAAGATTAATTTTGGATTAGGTGTTATATACTCTCAATTTTCTACTTGTCAATTTTATTTCATGGCAAAATATTTTTATAATAAGCTACAAATTCACTGAGAGTAAGCCAGTTTACCCGTGCTTAAGACATATATTCAGCCAAACACTGAAACACCTAGCACCCGCAGCAGGAAACAATGATGGTACCAAAGTTTACCTTCATATAAGCCAAGCAAAACTGCTGAGGCTGGCACAAAGTTTGGAGACAGAAAAGAGCAGAAAACTCCTTGCGAGTTCTCAGTGATTAGGAAACAGCTATACAGCCCTTCTTCCAAAATGGCTGCTTGTGGCTGATGAATAGAAGACTGCTTTCCAATTAAGTTTACATAATTTCTCCTATTTCTAACTTTCCTTGAAGTTACGGGAAGATACAGATGTTTTACAAATTTTAACTACCATACATAGAAATTCATTTGGCACTAATTTATCCAGGATGATTTTCTTCATGATGTAATACATTTTCCCATCATGGAAGCTGCCTTCAATTCATCATTTTGTTACCGTTTCCTTTCTCCCTCCACCTTTTGTTAAAGAGGTTTGTTAAAGCGTAGAGAAGCGGCAATTTGCCTCTTTTGTTCAGCATTAGTATTTACAGTCCCAACCCTAACCTAAAAGGGAATCATTTAATATAAAGTTCAGTTCAGGGAAAGTTATCTCAACTAGCCATGCATACGACAAGATGACAAAAATCTTTACTATCCCAATAAACCTAGCATGTTGCTCACAGTAAGATGCAGAGAACTTACTTATAAAGTATTGCTGTGTGGAAATGCTAGAAGGATGAAAGAAAGAGCCTTGCAAAAGAACTCCTCACCACTGCATTACAAGAATAAGCAAAGCTTATAGCAGCTAACAATTCTGTCCCCAACAACCAGAAAAAGGTTAATATCTCAAAAGAGAATATATGTCTTGAGAAGGACTTATTCCAGTCACTGGCCCAGAACCAGTATGGGTCTCTTCTCTGAAGCTAGGGAGCTTAGAAAATACTTAAGAGAATGGCAGAATATACAGATTTAGATTTTTATAGCATTCGTTTTAATTATGGCATCTAAGTTTCAGTCATCACTAACGTTATCTTCTGCTGAAGTTGTCCTATGGGACTTAAATCTATTTACACTGAAATAGTTTCTGAAATAGTCTCCTAGCTCTACAAAGAAGAAATTCTCTCTGGGTTATGAGCTAGACTGAAAGGAAAAAAAATATCTCCCACTGAAAAAAAATGGCTTTAAAGTTTATTTATTTTTCAACACATCCAAAAATCATACATACAGAGGAAAATAAACTACTCTATAAGTCTCAGAAGAACTCTGTTTTGACTCAACAATTGGAATGGATGGGACCAAAGAGAAAAAGTAATATAACAGAGGTTTTCCCCACAATGCTTCCGAGAACAGCTTGGCAGGTAGATGGCTAGCACGTTTTCATGTGTAAGACCGCTCTTCCCTATCTCTTCTTTGGCTACGTGGAGCAACTAAGTTATTTTATTTTGAGGGGCTCTACCAATTCCTAATTATCCTGGATAATACCTCATGATCCTTCTAATTGTCCACAGTTCCCACATGTGCTTCAGTCTGACATAAGCCCTTCTGTAGTAATATTCCAGGAAGGGAAACAACAGTAACTTGTACTGGCCTTTCGTATCTAAAGAAGAACTTTTCAGGGTCCCATTTACCCTTCTGATGCAAGATTGCACTAACAGCCCAAACTGTCTTACAACGGAGAAATCACATTGTAAATAAATGAGCAGGATCCAAGAGAACACAAGTTTGGTCACTTCTGTGGAGAGGAAGTATTTTGTGTACAGTGCTCCAGAAGAGATGACAAGAAGTCTAATGAAGCATCAGAGGCAAATTTACTTTTTTGCAACTCACTGCTACTGTCAAACGTCCTTCTCCATTCCCTTGGAGGAGCACAACTATCCTTCTGCAAAGATGAGGGCAGTCTTCTCTGCCTTGGGGCTATGACTAGATTTCCTCTGACTTCTATTTCATTTTACTGAGTAAGTACCTAGCTTCCTTCTTTACTTTCTTTTTATTTATGTGGCTGAAGAGTCCTCAAAAGACATCTCTACCGATTAAGTTTTTTTCCTCAAACTCTCTGCTTATTCCTAGACCTCTTTTAGATGTAGTTACTTTTTTAGTTCAGTCTAAAGCCATTTTTTAACTCTATTTCCCCTTCTTTCTGTCTTTTTAGGATGCAAATTCCTTTTGGCTTTAGGAGCTTCCAGCTGAACTTGAAGTAAATCTCCCATTCTGTTCTCCAAGTTCCAAGCCCCTGGATATGATTCAGTTAATTTTACTCACTAGAACCTTTACACTCCTGTCATTAAAAAAAAAGTTACTTAGCAGTAAACAAATATTTTTAAAATATGAAGCCCCCAAGCACATTTACACTGAAAGCTTTTGACTAAGTGTACTGGTTTTAGCTGGGATACAGTTCATTTTCTTCATAGTAGCTGGTATAGTGCTATGTTTTGGATTTGTGACTAAAGCAGCATCCAAAGCATATGCTAATGTTTTAGCTACAAGTGGACTGGGGATGCACAAGAACTTGGGAGGTAACACAGTTGGAACAGCTGACCAAAACTGACCAGAGGAATATCCCATACCATATGACATCATGTTCAGCAAGGAAAGCTGAGAGGGTGAGGTTTGACAGGGCTGTCATTGCCTGGGGACTTGCTGGGCATCAGTCAGCTAGCGATAAGCAACTATCAGATTTTTCAGTTGTGATGCGGGATTTTTAAAAATTTGTTTTCATCACTTGGTTGTCTTGGTTTTGTTTTTCTGTTTCCTTTTTTACTTATTAAACTGTCTTTATTTCAACCCACAGGTTTTCTTACTTTTCCCTTCTAACTCTCTCCTTCAATCCACAGGGAGGGTGGGGAATGAGCGGCTGTGTGGTGCTCAGGTGCCTACCAAGGTTAAACCACACAACACTACGCCCTTGTAAAATATTTCTAGTATAGACATCTGACTAAGACACAGAAGCACTATTTTACCTGACAAGAAATATAAACTAACTCAATTCCTTAACTCAACTGACTGAATTTCAAGTTTATCAGCTGATCACATTTTCAAAAGCTGTTCAGATTTCTTAGACCCAGCACCCTACCCTTTCTGAAGCCAAGAAGTAGAAGCTGGAGAATACAGAGTATTTTTTCCTCATTCTTTGCTAAAAATGCTTTAAATTAATGACGGTTTCTCATTCTGAATTTTGAGTGCAGATAAGAACTGATGGAATATTTTTATCTGGATTTAGTCCAAATTGTTGTTTAAAATACAAAGCTGTAACATACCAAAGGAATGAGTGCTTTTTCCTCCCCACCAAGGATATCAGTGTGTTTACAGTTCTTGCTAGTATGAGTAGTCCAACCCTCCTAAATTTCTTTGTCATCACTGCCACATGATGGTAAGTGGCTGGATGAAAAGCTAGCATCATCTGTAAGGATGCAGTATTTCTTGTCCCTTCTCTTTAAGACATGCTGCACAAAACTGGGGTTTTTTTGCCAATCAACACTGGCAACGTAGAACAGAATATCTGATATGCTGAGGCTACAGGAAAAATACATTTAAATGAAGTAATAGGCTTTTTTTAATTAAAAAGTACTACGTGCCGTTACAGGGAACTAGAGCAGGCAAGTAGATGAGTGCAGGTCTTGAGTCCCATCAGTAAAAACTACTAGGAGGCACTGCCCATTTAAGAAAAAAAAAAAAATAATAAACAAACAACAGGACTTCCTCTTGAGTTCACTGCTAGGTAGAAATATGCAGGTCACTGCTTGACACTTCAGCTTTCTCCTGTGAATTTTTATGGTGATCCTGGGGGGGGAAAGAACTGCCCACTGATCACAGAGATGGCTCTAACCAGCACATAGAGTCATGTAAGAGGGCTTGGCATCATAGGATGTACTCACAGAACTCATTTGGGGAGCAAGGTACAGCTGGGACAAGCAGTTTTCAGCATCTGTCCTTCATTGCTGCTGCCTGAGAAATGTCCCAGGCAACCGTCACCAGCATTGAAATACGCTTTTTCAGGTTTTCCTAAACTTCAGGGCAGGCAGCGTGGGCTACAACACAATACCTCAGGGCAGATATGAGAAAGCGTGCATGCAAATCCTACTGAGTACCGGAGGTTTACGTTAAGACTGAGAGACTCGAGTGGATTCCTTTTCAGAAGCTATCCTTTTCTTTTTCCAGAAGTGATGGGTTAGTCTGTAGCCAGTGACCAGGAGTCATTTTGGAAGGAAAGTTTTACTAGTTTAAATATCAAGTATTCCCAGATCTTTCTCAGCATGTGTTTTGTATCCAGTGTCCATGGAACACTTGTCCTCACACAAGCATTAGCCAGTGACTATGTCTGTTTGAAGTACAGCATCAGTCAGCGAGCTGGAAGGAATAAACAAAATACACATCAGGAAATAGTGCTCCAAAAGCGCCAAAGTGTGGGTGGAAGCCCTAGATGATCACCTGAAAGTGCTTGGAATTTAAATAAGAAACTAAGGTAATTTATTAAGCAGTTCAAATCAAACAAGAATAGTAGCATTTGACTGCAATTCAATAAACAGCTGGATGGTATCGGGGAGAGCAAAGCATGCACTATGCTTTACATGGCCACATATAAAACATTTCAAATATTCATGGGATGAGTTTGCTGCTAAAGCCATCACCAAGGTACACTGTCTAGCTTTCCTTACTCATGCACGTGAAACCAGGGTGACCGACCAGTTGCACCCTAACAAAGAACTGAATAGACTTTTTTGTTTCTACTACCATTTTAATTAGCCAGAGCTATCTTCATCATTGACCCAAACCTAAAATACTATTTCTTGTATGTTCAACTAATATTTTGTGGGGGCAAAAAAAGTTATTACATTCAAGTGTAACTTGAGCCTACCATTAATAACATACAAGGCTTTTTCACAGTGTGAGCTCTCAGTACTATCTACATTAGTGTCCTTGGTCTGTCAATATCTGAATGTGTCCTTACGAGTTTACAGGATACTATCACCGCTACCCCCTCTGAAAGCTTGAGAGCCACAGTACTCTTCCTCCTGTGAAAGACCACAGATCTGTTATTTGGATTCGGTCTGGTGACAGACCATCAATTTATAAAGACTCCTTAGTCACTGGCTAGTCTTGGTGACTTCTTTAAGCTGGCATGAGTTTCCTTTCTACTTTTAACTGTGTACCATACTGCTTTCTGCTTTCACTTTACAGTCATCTGCATGTTGCCCTCAGCTCATGGAGAGATCTCTCTGCACTCTTCTCTTCTTTTGGGGGCTAGCTGCTACTTTCTTCTTTGCTATAACCTCTCTCACTAGATGTAATTTTTTCCCCCCCATGTTCCAGGGCAGCAAGCTTGTTCTTCAACTCCATTTCAACCTCACTGGTCAGTTCTTCTCTTTATCCTCATAGTTGGAAACTTTCATTCTTCTCATTCATTCATTTTCATTCATTCTTCTCTTCTCATTTAGCAGATATTTGTACATCTTTATTCTGTGCATGCCATGTTTCCTCTCTAATCACTGTTTCTTTACATTCTTACCTGGTCTCCAGATGCATTTATAGTTCTTGTTTTTCTCTTCTGAAGATTCTACCACTATGCAGCAATAACTTATTGCATAAGTTACTTTTGTCAGGTATCAAGGAGAAGATGCGCTCTATAGCCTCTGCATCCAGTCACCTTCATTGTTTCTACAATTCTCCTGGTGTCTCACAGCTGTTCTCAATGCACCAGCCTTCTTTTCTGAAAACTCAACACAAACTTCCCCATTTCTTATTTTTGCATAGGTTAAAAAAAAAAAAAGAGAAGAGAACCAAACTCTAAAAATGCAAATGTTCAAGTTCTTCAGCAGACTTAGCTTAATTCTACTGCATATAAAACACAGTCTGGCCATTAAATATTTTAAGAAAAGTAGGGTGCAAGATTTAACAGACCAGACATTTTAAGGATGCTGCGCTATACAACAGCTTTTAGTAAATACATATTCTGTAGTATTAATTACTCTCATAGAATACTATAAATAATAGTTCTGAGCACTGTTATGAAGGCACACATTATGTATGTGCAGCATAAGTAACAGATCCATTCAGTACCGGAAACATTTTCTCCAAAAGCACGATAGCTTTAAGCACTCGAATCTGTTACTGTACCAGAGTACAACAGTCCTTCATAGGAATTTTGCTATATTAATGCCCTCTCTGCTACCAAGTAAGTTTTTATCTATACTCACAGTAAAAGTATGGAAAATTATTTTAAAAATCACCCATTTATTCTGTGTTAGTAAAGTACATGTTTCTGATCTATTTGTAGGAAGTAACTAGAAAAGCTTTAGAAATAATCTAAAAAGGTGAACAGTATGAAACCAGATGCACCTTAAAATAAACCATGGCAGATCTTACTAGTATGACTAAATCATGAAGTACCACAAAGGTCTCATGGTTCTGTAGGCAATGGTGAATTTTTCAATTCTTAACATATTAAATAAGATGTTCCTCACTAGTCTTTTTTTCTTTCCCCCAAAGAGGCATTACAATATCGAAGTACTTGCTACCAGAGCAGCATACCATTTTGTTCAAAAAGTAGTAAGATGTCAATTCCTAAAACAAATGCCATCCAAACCTTTAGTGGCTTAAAGGACATTTGTTAGTCCTATCCCTACTATAATGAAAAAGGTCTATAACTGACAATTAAGTCGTCTGACTTCAGCTGATGTTAAAAATAATGTATGTGAATCTGTATGTGAATGCAAGTAAGAAGTGACCAAGATACTCCTTCCAAAACTATATGCAGACAATAAATATGTGTGAATCCATACCTGTTTGTTTATGTTGGCCCCCACTTGAATCAACCAATTCAGGCACTGTGGATGTCCTCCAAAAGCAGCAATGTGGGCTGGTGTTTGAGCAAAACGTGTTGTACTGGCATTTACAGAAGCTCCAGCTCTTACTAACTGCATTAGGCACTCCAGCTTTAAAGACATGAGGGAATAAAACCAGAAGTGTTACACAGTGTGCTATGAAAATTGGCACATGCTAAATAAATACATAAAATCTAGAAGAGCTAATCTTACTAGTGAAACTACACGGATGCAAAACAAGAGAATAACATTAGGATTCTTCCCCTTCTCGCTATATTCCTCTCTCCTTTGTCCATAGGCCGTACCTGAAAAAGTTCTGAATTTTAACCCACAAAATGAAATTCCAACACTTATTTTTTGATAAGGGGAAAAGAGGGCTTAAATAACCTCAGAGCTGAATACAAGAGCTATTTAAATAACTTTTGTTAAAGAGAAAAAGAGTTCCGATTGAGTAAAGCTGCAAGCATGATACTAAACAGGCATTATTAGATAAAGCTTGCCAAAACAGAGCGTTGTTAGGAGATACGTAGACATATTCTCAGGAGAGTTTAGAGGAAGGTAAATCAGAAAAACACAAGACTTTAAATTTCTTTAATGTTTTCCTACAGTGACAGAAGTAGATTACTAATGAAAGTTAATACTGTTAATACTATGCTAAATCTATAAAATGAATAAAATTATTTTCACCATTTTCCTGTTATTACAGTTGAAGAGCTGTTAAAAACAAAACAGACTGCATGTTTGTGACAACACAAAAAAAAGCAGCTCTCTTTTTTTTTTCTATAAAATTGCAGTATTTTGTCACACACATATTATGACTTTTATTTTCCCATCGTACTAACCAGAAGTGTCAGATATCCAGCTACTATTTTTAAATGTTCACAACATCACATTTGTAGAAGCTCAGCAAACCACAGCCACCATGACCTCAGCTTTCAAAAATAGTCCAAAAAACGCTTCTTTCCTGTCACAGAGTAACATTGTCTTTTTGTTGATAGGAAAAAGAATGCACTATGTTAAAACAAACAGTTTAGTCTAGGCTTCGCACACGCACACACACAAATTCAGTCTGCAGCTTGATCAGAGATAGAAGCATAAACATCATGGTTCCAAGGTTTTTCCCTATTGCTGTATGACAGTCTCTCTCTCTTTTAAAAAAATCTGTCTATTTCTGATCTTAGTGAAATACCTAAATGAGATAAAAGTACCAACCACTGTGGTAAAGTATTTTATATTAGTTTTGCGAATGTATCGTGAACTTGAATTGTTTCCTCCCCCTGTATAGTTCAAACATACATGACCCCTACCCGTTGGGATATACGAAAGTACTTTTTTTTTTTTTGGATTGTAATGGACTTGACACTAGACATGGATGTACCACTAACTCACTAATTACATGATGTAAAGGCGTAAGGGTGAGGGTAACAGAAATATTGCTGTATTAATGAATTTAGCTCCATAAACCTCAACATTTTTCTTTGATAGAAAAAGCACCTTTTCAAAGCAAACAAGTACTTGTAATTTAAAAAAAATTACACCAGAAAATGGATGTAGGAAAATTTATAATTCTAATGCTAGCCTACCCAAATAGATTATCTATTTGCTAATATAGACTTTCCTTGGTGCTCACCTGCTAGCACCCCAATACTGCTGTTAACTCCTAACAATAATAAATAATTGTAATACTGTAATCATTAATAAGCAATGTGATGGAAAAATCACTCCAGCTACACCAAGAAATTCCTCTACTATAACTGCAAACAAAAGTAAAGTTCAGTCAGGTTTTGAAACATAGACTTCTAATAAAAATAATTTGAAAAAAACTTTCAGACAAGCATTACAACTTCAGGAAAAAATAGTATTTCCTGCAGAGAAATGGGGCTGAAAGGATTTCAGCAATTAGCCCATAAATTGAAGGGGGGGGGGGGGGGGGGGAAA